>JAUIMM010000558.1:600000-782500 GCA_031769625.1 Taudactylus pleione
ACATCTGCCTCTGGACAGGCCAGCCCAATGGCATCCCGGACCCGGTCTGGCGCCCACCCTCCCCCATCCAAACGGGCGAAAAAACGGTGACAGCAATGGCGACTTTTCTCACACTCCTTCTGTGCTTGGCTCATATTCCTTTCTGGTCAAAACTTCCCTCTCCTTTCTTGTGAAATGTTTTTAATTTATTTTTGTACGTTTATGTTAGCAGTTATGGGTTGTTTTTTTTTGACAAAAAGTCTCTTTGCCACAAAAAAAGGCAAATAAATATTATACAAATTTGTTTGTGTTGAAACAATAAATTTAAGTGAAAAATCTGACATTGTATTGTGACATTATTGTACAAATGGGTTACATTTAATCCTGGCCCTAAAGGCAAAAACTGTCCAAAAAAAGAAAATTTTTTTTTTTAAAAAAGGCCTTTTTAAGGAACGTTTAAAAAATCACATAACGATGCAAATTCCACAGTAAACAAAAAAAAGGGGAGCTAATTAAAACATGATGACATTATTGTTACAATAGGCCATAACCAACAAATTGTGGCCAAAATAAAACCCCAAAAATGTACGCAAATTGATTGTGTAATCATGACATTAGCAGCTCTGATTTCCACCTGCGTACGCTTTTGTGCTATCCCAATAAACTGCTTTCCAAACACATACCAAGCCGGTTTTCAATCCAACACTAATTACTTTTCTGACCACCCGCGATTAATCGCTGCAGCATCGTGGAGTCCCGGGACGGAGGAGAAGGCCATCGCCAATGTGGTCGAGTAATCCTGACCCTAAGCTGTGCGAGCATTTTGAAGGGAAAGCGGATGTTCCAGTGACGTATGAGACGGTCCGAACACATTTGACGTTCGCATCTGCTAATGTATGTACGCCCCAAAAACGCCTCGCCACGCCTGCGTTTTTCCATCTCCACCCCCGTCAACACCCAAAAATGCCCTGTTCTGTCAATCACATTTGACATGTCACTTCCTGTACGCTATTTTAGGAACGAGAGAAAAAAAGCTCGCAATCTGCCGTACGCACATGCGCAGTGTAACATGCGCGGTTAGTCGACATCGGAACGCAACGAGCATACTGTTGTTAACGTGCGGCTCTGAATGAGGGCCTTTGTTCATCCCAGGTTTTGGCAAAACAAAAATATGCAAATTCCCAGACCAGTGAACTGAGGGCCTGATTCAGACCCGCTTGCAAGCGCTGACCGTTTGCAACCGTGTCGATGTTGGCCCATCTTCATGCGCACGACGGAACCGGCTCCTTCGTGCGCATGTGTGAGACCAGGATAGCGACGGGCGCTCCGTCGCTCCGGGTCTTGTACCAAAGGGGGCGAGCTGTCGATGGCCAAACTGAGCCATTCCCATGAGAACACCTACCGTTTGGGGGCGGCAAGTGATGTCAGTGGAGAGCTTCCGGCTCAATTTGAGCCGAAAGCTCTCTGGGGTTTGCGGCCACGAGACCCTACCACAAGGGTCTCGTCGCAAGCCCGACGCTAAGCGAGCAGCCAGGAGGCCGCTCAAAAAAAAAAATTGCCCGGCTCTGATTCAGAGCGAGCGCTCTGTCAGAGCATCTGGCTCTGAATCAGGGCTTAAGTACTGTCCTTTAAGGACAGCAGCAGGATTTCACTATAGAAATCCCACTGCTGAGCACTGATTGGCTAAGAAAGGTTAGCCTCCTGACTCTCAGCCAACGAATGGTCTCACAATTTGAATTCAAAGATGGCCGCTCGCGACTTCATCTAACCACCCCGTCAGCTGTTTTATATAAGCCAACGTGAAGCAGCAACATGGCAGTCTGATGGCTAGGAATGAGCGTATAAGAGCTCCAAAAGAAAGAAGATGCCTGGAAGTCCAAGTGGGCGGCAGCCATGAAAAAGAATTAAAAGGCAGCTGCCCACAATGTGAAGAGGATACCCTAAACCCTGGGGAGGTGGCAGCTATGCAAAAGAGCGTATTGGCTGCTTCACTCCAGGAGAAGACACCGGAAGTCCTGGTGGGTTAGCAATCACCATATGAAGATGACGGAAGTCCTGGGGTGGCGGCAGCCCTGATAAAGAGCTTAAAGATTGTCGCTGCCCAAGTGAAGATGCATCCAAATATTTTTTTTAAATGGTGTATTGTATTTATTAAAACCAGACCATAAATATGTTGTCTTGCTTGCAAAATAAACCATAACAAGAAAAACTAGTTTCTGCACATTATATTTTCTATCTTAACCTCCTGAATAATATTTGACACCTGCAACATTGAAGTACAGTAGGAGCCAGTAAAGGAAAACATCAAATTATGAACATACAGTAATTCACTTGTTTAACTTAATAATGGTTGGGTGAGCTAATTGACAAATCATCAGGCAGATTGATACAAGTGATGTAATCCCGTGCAGTAGCCAGATCATCTAAGAAAATATTCCCACCTTGGACAGTATTACAAAGTTTTGCCGGGTAAGGAGAGCAAAATAGGTACTTTTAGAAATGGGGGTGAACAAACTGCTTTTGGGAGACAATAGTCAAACATTTCTGATAGATCAGGATTGTATGTCCCCGGACTGTAAGGGACCTAAATAGGGAGAATGGTTTCGCTATTTTGAAAATTAAGGAGCTCAGCAAAAACCAGTCTCAACTCCCCCCCAGCCCCACCCTTCCTGTCATGGCCGAGACTATGAGCTCTCTCATTTAAAAATGTAGTTACAGTGTTTTGCAGAGATAATGTGGGGAGATCCTTCTGAAGGAAAGTGTAGAGGTCTGGCCTCTTATTAGATTCAGGAATATTTCTATAAGGAAAGTAAATATACACCTGCACACAACATATTCTGCTTATATGGGAGTATTACTTAGAACTTTCATAAAGAAAAACCTGTATTCATTATTTTGTGCAGTCAATATCTTCATTGGGGGTGCTAGTAATATACAACAATAGGTAATCATACACAAACAAGAGAGAGGAAGTGTTATAGAGAATGGTGCACTCCAACTTACAAATAAAATGTAACTTTTATTACATATCCTATCTAAAAAAGATTTTGAATCATCCTATGTGGACAGCTCGATGTGAGGCCAGCAATATATGTAAAAAAATAGGTAAATAATAAAGGTAGATAGTGCAATGAATAAGAAAATGTAAAATAAAATGGTATTAAATATCCTTCTGTGTGTCTCAATATATTTGGGTCATATTTTTCCCTATGTCTTATTTAACCCTTTATTAAAATAATATGGTGCCAGGTTTTCCTGTTTTCTAATATACAAATTCACCATGCCACTGCTATAATAATAAAGGTATGTATTCCGCTATTTTAACTATTGAAAATTGACAGTGTCACACTCCAGTTATAGTACTTGTACTCTGTATTATCTTAGGACTGGTCACTGCAATTGAGAGATATCAGAGAGTTGAGCCTTGAAAAAGCAACAGCGAAACACTTGTCTGCACTTTTGCTGTGTGTGTTAAGATGTGTTGAAATAATGTGAAATAAGTAGGAGGGTCCTGCTCGCAGGCTCACACTCTATAGGAAAACTTTATTAGCGTGTGATATTAAAACTAATTTTTTTACTTTGACCTAATTTGTTGGTACTAAGGGCTTGATTCAGACTGAGCGCTTGCAACTGGGTCGATGTTTGCCCACTGGGCATGCGCACGACGGAGCCGGCTCTGTCATGCGCATGCCCGAGACCAAGCTAGCGACGGGCACTCCATCGCTTTGGGTCACGCACCAAAGGGGGCGAGCTGTCGATGTTGATTGACAGCTCGCTCCATTTGGAAGGTGGGCCAGGGGGGTGGCCGGCCAAACGGAGACGTTCCCAAAGGAACGCCTGCCATTTGTGGGCGGCCCCACTGACATCACGAGTGATGTCAGTGGTGAGCTTCCGGCTCTATTTAGAGCCGGAAGCTCACTGGAGCTTGCGGCAACAAGACCCTACCACAAGGGTCTCATCGCAAGCCCAATGGTCGCGATGGTCTTGACCATTGCGACCATCATCCTGGCCGCTCACAATAGCTGTGGATGGTCACCCACAGCTATGCGAGCGGCCAGGAGGCCGAACAAAAAATAAAAAAAAAGCGCCCAGATTCAGAGCGAGCGCTAGTTCCGAGCATCCGTCTCTGAATCAGGGCCTCAGTCTCTGTGCTGTGTCCTCTTTACATTCCCTTATATACAGTATCAGTTCTTAATAGAACTTAATCAGCAGGACTGACACTACTGCTCACAGGTGTTTACTTAGTATCCATTAATGACTTGATAGTGCCGGATTAAGGGGTTTTTGTTTCCTAAATTACTTAACAGGGTTCACTAAGTGAAATTAAGCCTCCCTCATCTCAAACATAAAAAAAACCTGCTGGATCATTCAACTTTGAGTGAACATTGTTTTGGGGTCCGGTAACTTTGCATGCTGTATAGCGTGAGATATATATAAGAAGTCATAGACATGTGTTACGTTAGCTTGCTTCTTCAAACATCTTCAACACCAAAAATGGATTAAATAAACCATACATAGGCTGAATAAATAAAAGAAAGGTCCCTCTTTAAACAATAGGAAAACCTGTTGGCGATATATTGGATGCTGTTGGCGATATATACTATACCTACTCAACACCTAGAACATATTTATTTCTCCTAAAACAAATAGAGAAGTCTAAGATACTTATCTCTGACGCTGCAAGAAGTTCAATTTTGGTTAACTGATAAATATACTGTGAAGTTGACTAAGTATACGTGTTTGTTGGAAAATTTAATTTTGTCTGAACCTTGAATGGGAAACCTTGTGAATGTCAAACTTTGTTTATATATGACTTGTTTAAACACAAGAAAATACAGCTAAACATGGTGGAAACATTTGTTTCTTCAGATATATGAAAAGTGTGGAAAGATGATATGAGATATCTAGAAGGGTCAAAATGACAGGAAATCAGCTGTATGTATTTTGGATATTGTTAGCTATACATCAAATGCCCTTGGTGTTTAGTAAGTAGAAAAAAGACACTTACTAGGCATTGTTAGAGCGTGGATATTATAGTGATTGAAACTTACAGAAGAATGCTTGGACAGGAAGTATACTAACGTGCGACCTATTGTGGACATTATTACTGTCTATTAAGGCTCTGGAAATCTAGATAAAATTAAATATCACGCCAAGCACGTTACTGGAAATATATATAGTGCTAAATAAAACACTGATATGAAAAAAATATACTTAGATAATCCTGGAAATACCAAAATGAGGAGAAATAAAGCACAAACCCTCGGTGGAGTGATCACTACTTACCCAAAAATGTACCTACATCTTCAGAAACACTAAACAACTTAGGAACTGACATTGCTTCAAGTACAATAAAAGTGGCAGAGCTGGAAAAGAAGTGTCACAGATCCTAATGCCTATGATTGAAAAACGATTTGATAGAACAAAAATGTGACTTACTACAAGAGTCCTTGAACTCTGCAGTTTCAAAACTAAAATGTAACACAAAAAAGTGCAGGGTTCGACCTAGGATCGGCCATTACTCACCGCAGTGCCGGCTTCCCCTGACTTCTCATGCGGTCAGATGTCAGGTGCGGTGGCAGGTGATTTTGCCTTAGGTTCCTCTGGACTTCCATGTGCGACTCCGTGTCCTGGTTTCTGAGATTGCCATCAAAGACCTCATGATGGTCCTTCTCACCTGACTATTCCTTCGACCAGTTTTAGCGTAGTCTTGGTCAGCTGACGCTGTCATCCTATGAACGGCTACCTTAGGGTATATTACTGGGCTCTGCACTTCAGAAAGTTGCCTGTGCAATGTCGTTACTACTGGTTTATACCTGCAGTCATTCTGTTCCAGGTTCCCATACTTGCTCTCAAGTTATTCCTAACATCATAACGATTCTACTCTCTGGTGTGTCTGAATTCTTATGCTGTGTACTCAGGGGCAAATTCAGCAAGCAACACAAATTAGAGCATGCATGCCTTTGGCCGATGTTTTCATTCTGTGCATGCGTATGCATCGCAATGCGAGTGCGCGAACAGGGTGCTCTGTACGGTTTGGGTTCCCTCAGGGTACGCAGGGAGCCTGCAGAGACCTCAGAAGTTCTTTGACAGAAAGTGTCATTTTTGGGTGGTGACAGGGGGGCGGTCAGCTGATAGCAGGCCTATCTAAATTACTCTCAGAGGTGCCTCCCGCTGTGGGGCACGTCCCTGCATGAAGGAATCTCTCAAGTCCTGCGGCATGCAGGTCTACTCTTAGCTTTTCCACAGCTTCAATGGCACTCAATGTTCCTGATGTTTATGCTGTCAATAACAGCAAAGGTGGCCAGCTTTATGTTTTGCTGGGTGTCTGCTTCTTGTGCTGTGGTATGTTAGCGTTAGCATTGATTAGCGTATACTCACAGTGGCTGGGTATGTACATCTGCTAGCATGCACTCCTTGCTGAATCAGGCCCTAATTATGCACTACTGTGTACAAATACTAAACCACTCTCCGGTGTTTCAAAATTTGCACACCGTGGACTCAGTGCATCTCCATCTTGGTACTGTCCCAAAGACCACCTTAAGTACCAAATGAGCTCCAGTGTCTACACTCCTTACAGTCAGTGCTCTATCAGCAGTACATCTCCATTCTCCTCCAGTGTCAGCAGTACAATCTACTTTCCTCCTGTGTTAGCCATACATTCTACCTTTCAGTGGATGTTCTCTCCGATTCCTCACAGTTTCACTTCAGGAAGCAATTACCTAGTGCCTGCTCTATACTCAAGTATAGAGATTATTCTACTAGTGGGCCATAGTGGTTTACATTTCTCCTTTACCCACTCACATCGGATCCCTGACCAGGGGACCACAAACTGCTTGATGGGGTCACTGATGAATACCTCCCGGCAGGTTAGACTCCGCACCCTTGGTCAGGTCTCCTCAGCATCCGCCATTTGTGGATGAGGAAAAGCATCCGCCATTTGTGGATGAGGAAAACCTACATCCAGGCCCTTCACCTCTGATTCCTTCCTCAACCCGGGACCACAGCTTTTTGCCCCTCAGTAGGGGAATCCATGAAGCTGAGCATGACAAAAGGATCAATATGCTAGAACAAAGAGTAAGGGACATGGAGGATATAGTGACAACTTTACAAAAACAAATCCCAGAACAAACAATGACTTTTAGAGCATTAGAAGAAAAAACAGAGGATATTGAGAACAGAAACCATCGAAACAATTTGTGAATTGTGGGAATCCCAGAACATATAAAGGGCCAAGTGCTGATGAACTTCCTACAAAAAGAACTGATAAAGCCCCTCACTTTAGAGAAAGCTCTGGTAGAGATCATAATTGAAAAAAGCTCACAGACTACTGTAGGTCCAGAATGTCCAGAAGGAACAGAAAGACCAAAAGCAAAGTTTTTGAACTTTAAAGACAAAGAAATAATTTGAAGAGCATATAAAAAAGTCTCCAATGTTATAATATGAGAGAACAAGACCTTAATATTTCAAGTTTTTTGGCCTATGCAAGAAAAGAAGGGAATTTTTACCAATATGATCTCTATTATTTAAACAGCATATACGTTTTTTCTTGATGTTTCCAGCCAAATTGTGATAAATGGTCAACAACTCATATTTGAGGAGCCAGTTAAAGCAAAAGTGTTTATTGATCAAATGCGTACAGCAGACAGTTAAAAAAGAAAAAATTAAAGAGCTAAATAAAAAAATTGTAGTACAAATGCTCTTTATCTGTGTCAGTAAAAGATGATTTTGTTATTTATGATTAAATTTATTGATGTTCAGTTAAAAATTATTTATTTTTGTGAAGATTTGGAGGAAAGTATAGAAAAATGGAGGATTTATAAAGAAATGGTTAAAGTAATGGGCAGGGCCGGTGCTTCCTTTAGGCAACTTTAGGAAGCTCTGCACCAAAATGTACCCTCCCCCACATCTTCCTCATGGCCCACCGGCTCCTCCTCCCCCCACTGTTACCTACTTACCACTTGCCAACATGCTACCTACCTGCTATGTACCTAGCTACCTCCTGTGTATTTACCAACTGCTTACCTTCCTACTACCTACCTTACTACTTATCTACATACTTACCTACCACTTGCTTACATACCACCTACCTGCTATAAACCTACCTATTGTCTTCTTCCATACTACCCACTTTCCTACTACCTGCCTTATTACTTACCTGTCTACTCTCTACTTACCTACAACCTGCCTATATACTACCAATCTGCTATTAACTTTACTACCAATTGTCTACTTACCCTACTGCCCACCTTCTGACTACCTACCTTACTACTTACCAATCGACTGCCCACTTACCTACTATGAACAACACAGGAGAGACTGGATTACTGTGCATGTAGCGGTCTGTGAGCTCCAAATGGCTAGCGGACATTGCCAAATTCAAAATGACTGCGGCGCTGTGCCACTGTCTCTCCATGGATGCCTGCTGGACCCGGCACAAAAAGCACACCTGCTGCTGCTGACAAATAGGAGGGAGGTCTGTGGATACTGCCAGTTACCCCATGATGTGGAGGTGAGAGGATGCTTGTGGAACATGGGGAAGTAAAAGGCTACGGGGAGGGGAGGCTTTACTGTGGAGCATAATTTTATAAGGGGCATTACTATGTGTAAGGGGGACTAATTCTGCACACCATAATTTTTAGAGGACATTACTGTGTGGCATCCCTTGTAGCATTATTGGTATGCAGCCTCTATATAAAATCACTGTATTAATGTTAAGGAAATACTACACTATATATACTCTCTCTCTTATGAGCTTGTACAAGCTCTTTATAAGGTGATCCAACTGACGACATCCCACTTAAATCCATCCAGTGTGGACCACTTATCCCTGGATTTCAGATAAGCTAAAAATATTTCATTTTTGGTACGCACATTCATTCTCACGAGCACCGATTACTACTTGACTTTAAATACTACACTATCAGGCGCATGTCTTCTTAAACCTCTTTTCCAGAACCACTCCATCCATTTGTCAAAACGGACCCCAAGAAGACTGCTGCCACCTTCAAAATAAGGATCAGTGACTTTACAGAAATCATTTTACTCACAATCACATATTGCACTAGATGCACGTTTTATAAATTTTTTTGTGTATAACTAAATTATCACATCATTTTATCCTAAGTTGAGGGAATTAATATTTACTGTGCGCTGCCCTTACACATCTCTCACTATATATATATATATATATAAAGTTTAGTGAGTCTCTCTGGTGTGTACAGTATGACGCGTCATTGCATTATTGTATATATAGTGAGTCTCTCTGGTGTGTACAGTATGACGCGTCATTGCATTATTGTATATATAGTGAGTCTCTCTGGTGTGTACAGTATGACGCGTCATTGCATTATTGTATATATAGTGAGTCTCTCTGGTGTGTACAGTAATACGCGTCATTGCATTATTGTATATATAGTGAGTCTCTCTGGTGTGTACAGTAATACGCGTCATTGCATTATTGTATATATAGTGAGTCTCTCTGGTGTGTACAGTATGACGCGTCATTGCATTATTGTATATATAGTGAGTCTCTCTGGTGTGTACAGTATGACGCGTCATTGCATTATTGTATATATAGTGAGTCTCTCTGGTGTGTACAGTAATACGCGTCATTGCATTATTGTATATATAGTGAGTCTCTCTGGTGTGTACAGTAATACGCGTCATTGCATTATTGTATATATAGTGAGTCTCTCTGGTGTGTACAGTAATACGCGTCATTGCATTATTGTATATATAGTGAGTCTCTCTGGTGTGTACAGTATGACGCGTCATTGCATTATTGTATATATAGTGAGTCTCTCTGGTGTGTACAGTAATACGCGTCATTGCATTATTGTATATATAGTGAGTCTCTCTGGTGTGTACAGTAATACGCGTCATTGCATTATTGTATATATAGTGAGTCTCTCTGGTGTGTACAGTAATACGCGTCATTGCATTATTGTATATATAGTGAGTCTCTCTGGTGTGTACAGTAATACGCGTCATTGCATTATTGTATATATAGTGAGTCTCTCTGGTGTGTACAGTAATACGCGTCATTGCATTATTGTATATATAGTGAGTCTCTCTGGTGTGTACAGTAATACGCGTCATTGCATTATTGTATATATAGTGAGACTCTCTGGTGTGTACAGTAATACGCGTCATTGCATTATTGTATATATAGTGAGTCTCTCTGGTGTGTACAGTAATACGCGTCATTGCATTATTGTATATATAGTGAGTCTCTCTGGTGTGTACAGTAATACGCGTCATTGCATTATTGTATATATAGTGAGTCTCTCTGGTGTGTACAGTAATACGCGTCATTGCATTATTGTATATATAGTGAGTCTCTCTGGTGTGTACAGTATGACGCGTCATTGCATTATTGTATATATAGTGAGTCTCTCTGGTGTGTACAGTATGACGCGTCATTGCATTATTGTATATATAGTGAGTCTCTCTGGTGTGTACAGTATGACGCGTCATTGCATTATTGTATATATAGTGAGTCTCTCTGGTGTGTACAGTATGACGCGTCATTGCATTATTGTATATATAGTGAGTCTCTCTGGTGTGTACAGTAAGACGCGTCATTGCATTATTGTATATATAGTGAGTCTCTCTGGTGTGTACAGTAATACGTGTCATTGCATTATTGTATATATAGTGAGTCTCTCTGGTGTGTACAGTAATACGCGTCATTGCATTATTGTATATATAGTGAGTCTCTCTGGTGTGTACAGTAATACGCGTCATTGCATTATTGTATATATAGTGAGTCTCTCTGGTGTGTACAGTAATACGCGTCATTATTGTATATATAGTGAGTCTCTCTGGTGTGTACAGTAATACGCGTCATTGCAATATTGTATATATAGTGAGTCTCTCTGGTGTGTACAGTAATACGCGTCATTGCATTATTGTATATATATATATATATAGTGAGTCTCTCTGGTGTGTACAGTAATACGCGTCATTGCATTATTGTATATATATAGTGAGTCTCTCTGGTGTGTACAGTAATACGCGTCATTGCATTATTGTATATATATATATATATATATATATAGTGAGTCTCTCTGGTGTGTACAGTAATACGCGTCATTGCATTATTGTATATATAGTGAGTCTCTCTGGTGTGTACAGTAATACGCGTCATTGCATTATTGTATATATAGTGAGTCTCTCTGGTGTGTACAGTATGATGCGTCATTGCATTATTGTATATATAGTGAGTCTCTCTGGTGTGTACAGTATGATGCGTCATTGCATTATTGTATATATAGTGAGTCTCTCTGGTGTGTACAGTAATACGCGTCATTGCATTATTGTATATATAGTGAGTCTCTCTGGTGTGTACAGTAATACGCGTCATTGCATTATTGTATATATAGTGGGTCTCTCTGGTGTGTACAGTAACAAGCGTCATTGCATTATTGTATATATAGTGGGTCTCTCTGGTGTGTACAGTAATACGCGTCATTGCATTATTGTATATATAGTGGGTCTCTCTGGTGTGTACAGTAATACGCGTCATTGCATTATTGTATATATAGTGAGTCTCTCTGGTGTGTACAGTAATACGCGTCATTGCATTATTGTATATATAGTGAGTCTCTCTGGTGTGTACAGTAATACGCGTCATTGCATTATTGTATATATAGTGAGTCTCTCTGGTGTGTACAGTAATACGCGTCATTGCATTATTGTATATATAGTGAGTCTCTCTGGTGTGTACAGTATGACGCGTCATTGCATTATTGTATATATAGTGAGTCTCTCTGGTGTGTACAGTATGACGCGTCATTGCATTATTGTATATATAGTGAGTCTCTCTGGTGTGTACAGTATGACGCGTCATTGCATTATTGTATATATAGTGAGTCTCTCTGGTGTGTACAGTATGACGCGTCATTGCATTATTGTATATATAGTGAGTCTCTCTGGTGTGTACAGTATGACGCGTCATTGCATTATTGTATATATAGTGAGTCTCTCTGGTGTGTACAGTATGACGCGTCATTGCATTATTGTATATATAGTGAGTCTCTCTGGTGTGTACAGTATGACGCGTCATTGCATTATTGTATATATAGTGAGTCTCTCTGGTGTGTACAGTATGACGCGTCATTGCATTATTGTATATATAGTGAGTCTCTCTGGTGTGTACAGTAATACGCGTCATTGCATTATTGTATATATAGTGAGTCTCTCTGGTGTGTACAGTATGACGCGTCATTGCATTATTGTATATATAGTGAGTCTCTCTGGTGTGTACAGTATGACGCGTCATTGCATTATTGTATATATAGTGAGTCTCTCTGGTGTGTACAGTATGACGCGTCATTGCATTATTGTATATATAGTGAGTCTCTCTGGTGTGTACAGTATGACGCGTCATTGCATTATTGTATATATAGTGAGTCTCTCTGGTGTGTACAGTAATACGCGTCATTGCATTATTGTATATATAGTGAGTCTCTCTGGTGTGTACAGTAATACGCGTCATTGCATTATTGTATATATAGTGAGTCTCTCTGGTGTGTACAGTATGACGCGTCATTGCATTATTGTATATATAGTGAGTCTCTCTGGTGTGTACAGTATGACGCGTCATTGCATTATTGTATATATAGTGAGTCTCTCTGGTGTGTACAGTAATACGCGTCATTGCATTATTGTATATATAGTGAGTCTCTCTGGTGTGTACAGTAATACGCGTCATTGCATTATTGTATATATAGTGAGTCTCTCTGGTGTGTACAGTAATACGCGTCATTGCATTATTGTATATATAGTGAGTCTCTCTGGTGTGTACAGTATGACGCGTCATTGCATTATTGTATATATAGTGAGTCTCTCTGGTGTGTACAGTAATACGCGTCATTGCATTATTGTATATATAGTGAGTCTCTCTGGTGTGTACAGTAATACGCGTCATTGCATTATTGTATATATAGTGAGTCTCTCTGGTGTGTACAGTAATACGCGTCATTGCATTATTGTATATATAGTGAGTCTCTCTGGTGTGTACAGTAATACGCGTCATTGCATTATTGTATATATAGTGAGTCTCTCTGGTGTGTACAGTAATACGCGTCATTGCATTATTGTATATATAGTGAGTCTCTCTGGTGTGTACAGTAATACGCGTCATTGCATTATTGTATATATAGTGAGACTCTCTGGTGTGTACAGTAATACGCGTCATTGCATTATTGTATATATAGTGAGTCTCTCTGGTGTGTACAGTAATACGCGTCATTGCATTATTGTATATATAGTGAGTCTCTCTGGTGTGTACAGTAATACGCGTCATTGCATTATTGTATATATAGTGAGTCTCTCTGGTGTGTACAGTAATACGCGTCATTGCATTATTGTATATATAGTGAGTCTCTCTGGTGTGTACAGTATGACGCGTCATTGCATTATTGTATATATAGTGAGTCTCTCTGGTGTGTACAGTATGACGCGTCATTGCATTATTGTATATATAGTGAGTCTCTCTGGTGTGTACAGTATGACGCGTCATTGCATTATTGTATATATAGTGAGTCTCTCTGGTGTGTACAGTATGACGCGTCATTGCATTATTGTATATATAGTGAGTCTCTCTGGTGTGTACAGTAAGACGCGTCATTGCATTATTGTATATATAGTGAGTCTCTCTGGTGTGTACAGTAATACGTGTCATTGCATTATTGTATATATAGTGAGTCTCTCTGGTGTGTACAGTAATACGCGTCATTGCATTATTGTATATATAGTGAGTCTCTCTGGTGTGTACAGTAATACGCGTCATTGCATTATTGTATATATAGTGAGTCTCTCTGGTGTGTACAGTAATACGCGTCATTATTGTATATATAGTGAGTCTCTCTGGTGTGTACAGTAATACGCGTCATTGCAATATTGTATATATAGTGAGTCTCTCTGGTGTGTACAGTAATACGCGTCATTGCATTATTGTATATATATATATATATAGTGAGTCTCTCTGGTGTGTACAGTAATACGCGTCATTGCATTATTGTATATATATAGTGAGTCTCTCTGGTGTGTACAGTAATACGCGTCATTGCATTATTGTATATATATATATATATATATATATAGTGAGTCTCTCTGGTGTGTACAGTAATACGCGTCATTGCATTATTGTATATATAGTGAGTCTCTCTGGTGTGTACAGTAATACGCGTCATTGCATTATTGTATATATAGTGAGTCTCTCTGGTGTGTACAGTATGATGCGTCATTGCATTATTGTATATATAGTGAGTCTCTCTGGTGTGTACAGTATGATGCGTCATTGCATTATTGTATATATAGTGAGTCTCTCTGGTGTGTACAGTAATACGCGTCATTGCATTATTGTATATATAGTGAGTCTCTCTGGTGTGTACAGTAATACGCGTCATTGCATTATTGTATATATAGTGGGTCTCTCTGGTGTGTACAGTAACAAGCGTCATTGCATTATTGTATATATAGTGGGTCTCTCTGGTGTGTACAGTAATACGCGTCATTGCATTATTGTATATATAGTGGGTCTCTCTGGTGTGTACAGTAATACGCGTCATTGCATTATTGTATATATAGTGAGTCTCTCTGGTGTGTACAGTATGACGCGTCATTGCATTATTGTATATATAGTGAGTCTCTCTGGTGTGTACAGTAATACGCGTCATTGCATTATTGTATATATAGTGAGTCTCTCTGGTGTGTACAGTAATACGCGTCATTGCATTATTGTATATATAGTGAGTCTCTCTGGTGTGTACAGTATGACGCGTCATTGCATTATTGTATATATAGTGAGTCTCTCTGGTGTGTACAGTATGACGCGTCATTGCATTATTGTATATATAGTGAGTCTCTCTGGTGTGTACAGTATGACGCGTCATTGCATTATTGTATATATAGTGAGTCTCTCTGGTGTGTACAGTATGACGCGTCATTGCATTATTGTATATATAGTGAGTCTCTCTGGTGTGTACAGTATGACGCGTCATTGCATTATTGTATATATAGTGAGTCTCTCTGGTGTGTACAGTATGACGCGTCATTGCATTATTGTATATATAGTGAGTCTCTCTGGTGTGTACAGTATGACGCGTCATTGCATTATTGTATATATAGTGAGTCTCTCTGGTGTGTACAGTATGACGCGTCATTGCATTATTGTATATATAGTGAGTCTCTCTGGTGTGTACAGTAATACGCGTCATTGCATTATTGTATATATAGTGAGTCTCTCTGGTGTGTACAGTATGACGCGTCATTGCATTATTGTATATATAGTGAGTCTCTCTGGTGTGTACAGTATGACGCGTCATTGCATTATTGTATATATAGTGAGTCTCTCTGGTGTGTACAGTATGACGCGTCATTGCATTATTGTATATATAGTGAGTCTCTCTGGTGTGTACAGTATGACGCGTCATTGCATTATTGTATATATAGTGAGTCTCTCTGGTGTGTACAGTATGACGCGTCATTGCATTATTGTATATATAGTGAGTCTCTCTGGTGTGTACAGTATGACGCGTCATTGCATTATTGTATATATAGTGAGTCTCTCTGGTGTGTACAGTATGACGCGTCATTGCATTATTGTATATATAGTGAGTCTCTCTGGTGTGTACAGTATGACGCGTCATTGCATTATTGTATATATAGTGAGTCTCTCTGGTGTGTACAGTATGACGCGTCATTGCATTATTGTATATATAGTGAGTCTCTCTGGTGTGTACAGTAATACGCGTCATTGCATTATTGTATATATAGTGAGTCTCTCTGGTGTGTACAGTATGACGCGTCATTGCATTATTGTATATATAGTGAGTCTCTCTGGTGTGTACAGTATGACGCGTCATTGCATTATTGTATATATAGTGAGTCTCTCTGGTGTGTACAGTATGACGCGTCATTGCATTATTGTATATATAGTGAGTCTCTCTGGTGTGTACAGTATGACGCGTCATTGCATTATTGTATATATAGTGAGTCTCTCTGGTGTGTACAGTATGACGCGTCATTGCATTATTGTATATATAGTGAGTCTCTCTGGTGTGTACAGTATGACGCGTCATTGCATTATTGTATATATAGTGAGTCTCTCTGGTGTGTACAGTATGACGCGTCATTGCATTATTGTATATATAGTGAGTCTCTCTGGTGTGTACAGTATGACGCGTCATTGCATTATTGTATATATAGTGAGTCTCTGGTGTGTACAGTAATACGCGTCATTGCATTATTGTATATATAGTGAGTCTCTCTGGTGTGTATAGTATGACGCGTCATTGCATTATTGTATATATAGTGAGTCTGTCTGGTGTGTACAGTATGATGCGTCATTGCATTATTGTATATATATAGTGAGTCTCTCTGGTGTGTACAGTATGATGCGTCTTTGCATTATTGTATATATAGTGAGTCTCTCTGGTGTGTACAGTATGACGCGTCATTGCATTATTGTATATATAGTGAGTCTCTCTGGTGTGTACAGTAATACGCGTCATTGCATTATTGTATATATAGTGAGTCTCTCTGGTGTGTACAGTAATACGCGTCATTGCATTATTGTATATATAGTGAGTCTCTCTGGTGTGTACAGTAATACGCGTCATTGCATTATTGTATATATAGTGAGTCTCTCTGGTGTGTACAGTATGACGCGTCATTGCATTATTGTATATATAGTGAGTCTCTCTGGTGTGTACAGTATGACGCGTCATTGCATTATTGTATATATAGTGAGTCTCTCTGGTGTGTACAGTATGACGCGTCATTGCATTATTGTATATATAGTGAGTCTCTCTGGTGTGTACAGTATGACGCGTCATTGCATTATTGTATATATAGTGAGTCTCTCTGGTGTGTACAGTATGACGCGTCATTGCATAATTGCATATATAGTGAGTCTCTCTGGTGTGTACAGTAATACGCGTCATTGCATTATTGTATATATAGTGAGTCTATTACTATCACACTTCCTTGCTCTGCTTTCTCTAAACCACAGGTTCTCAATCTCCGTCCTCAGGACGCCAAACAGTGCATGTTTTCCAGGTCACCTCACAGAATCACAAGTGAAATAATTATTTCCACCTGTGGATCTTTCAAAATGTGTCAGTGAGTAATGAATACACCTGCTGGGTGACCTGGAAAACATGACCTGTGTGGGGTCCTGAGGACAGAGTTTGAGAACCACTGCTCTAGCACTTACTAACACATTTTAAAAGATCCAAAGGTAGTGCTAATAATTTAACTTGTGATTTTGTGAAGAGATCTGGAAAACATGCACCTGAGGACTGACTTTGAGAACCTGTGTGCTAGATAAACATATCAATGCACTTTTGCATGTGTGTGTCTTTTCCTGCTAAGGTTTAGGGTGCAAATATATCAAACTCTACACGACCCCTATACATCAATAAGAGCTAATACAATATAACCTCCCATCCATGTGAATGTACTGCTCCTTGCACGACTCTCAGCTGATGTTGCAATATACGAGTACGTTACAATCTAATAACCAAGACGTGTGATTCTATGTCCCACCAACCATGGTAATGGCCCATTTTTTTCAATGTTACATTTGTGTTTTGCCATTTACTGGTATTTAGCTTACAAGCTGTTCTAGGTATTCAGCCAATACACTTACAGCCAAACTATTTGCTGAAAGGGGTCACTAGATACTGTATCAGTTATTTGCTGAAACTGAAACCTTAGATAAGGTTACACCCAAAATACCTTTACACAAAAGTCATCATTTACAGGAAAACACATAGATCATTTAAAGCATCCTGTATATCCATTTTTTATTATTTTAATATAAATAACATGGTTGCAGTAATGACCATTGTCTATCAGTTCATTTGTTATACATTGTCATCACTATATCTTTAGTTACTATTTGCTCATGTGTATGAATTATAGCATTAACCTGTGTATAGAAATGTCAGGAAATTAATGCGGTCACTATTTCTATCATTCTTAGGACACTGATGTAATTAATCTATCTGGTTAGTGATTGAAGCCAATAATTGGGGGAGAATAACCCTCTTTTTAAACCAAACATTTCACATTGATGATTTTTATATTCTTCTTGTTCTTCTTCTATATTTGAAATAAAAGGTCCATAAAATTTGGCAGAATGCACAAAACTGTTATATGCCTCATATAATATATACTCATACAATATAATATATGCCCGATATGCTAGATAAGAGATACAAATATTTTTTATCACTATTCACACCACATACCTCCAAACCATCACTACTTTGGCAGGACAGTCCTGCTTTTCAGGCACTGTCCCGCTGGGTTACCCGCAGGCCGCAGTGTCCTGCGGTGAGGGGGCAGGTTGGAAAGCCCACTCTTACCCGCTACAATGCCTAGTAGAGCATAATGTGAGTAGACACCTTGCGCCTGCAAGAGGCATCTATTCACTGGAGACAGGGACTGGTGGCTTGCCCTCACCATGATGAAAACTGTGGTCGTAGCTTGCGGGTATGGCATTTCCTGTGAGGCCACACCCCTTGCCATGAGGGCAAGTCCCCTTTTTGTGTGTGTACCCCTGGCATGCGCATATGTCTCAGCCATAACATAATACATTTTTCGGAGGTATGACACCACACCACTGTTTAGCATCTAGTTACAGATGATAGATAGGTGAAGCCAAAGCTGAACTGGCGTCTGGCATTTCCTGCAACTGTGAAATGATCTGATGGTCACACTTGGTTGCCAATAACAGGTTGAGCCATTCTGAGACCCGGATGAACAGCTCCAACTCCTGGCACTCTGCTCGGCGGGAAGGATATGAAGCAGAAAGGGACATCATGACATCCATACTTCTTATGGAGCCAATAGGACGATGTCAGGAGCTGTACGCCATCGCTGAGGTGTGTGCTTCGAATGCCAGGCAGAAATTTCAACCCTAGTCCAGTCCTGCTCTGAGATGAATAGGTCACCATAATATATTGGGCGAGAAGCTGGAAGGGGAGAAATGCGGTCATACCCCGAAAATGCTGAATTGACCACATTTCTCATTTGCGCGATGCACTGTGGGACTTAGTTGCGGTGGGTAACGCCATCTTCCTGATGGCATTACCCATAGACGCCTATGGGCTTCTTTCCACAGAGTGCTGATAGAGGGATCAATTGGTTCCCTCCCAGCACCCCCCCGCGGCACCCGCAGAAGGACATCGGAGGGGCTTCATGGTAGCATTACTGCCTCACAGCACTGAGGTCGTTGGTTCGATACCCACTACGGCCCTAACTGTGTGGAGTTTGTATATTCTCCCTGTGCGTGCGTGGGTTTCCTCCGGGTACTCCGGTTTCCTCCCACACTCCAAAAATATACTGGTAGGTTAATTGGCTCCTAACAAAATTACCCCTAGTGTGTGTATGTGCATGTAGTAGGGAATATAGATTGTAAGCTCCACTGGGGCAGGGACTGATGTGAATGGCCGAATATTCTCTGTAAAAGCGCTGCGGAATATGTGTGCGCTATATAAATAACTGGTAATAATAATAATAATAATATACCTAGAAGTCCCTGCACCGCAAAGGGCCGCTCTTACCGAAAGACCAGTCCCTTGCGGGGATCTTCATGCATACCGGCGTTAACAACGCCGGCATGCATGCAATGACTGGTCGGAATGCATTGCGAGTGCGGTGCGTCATGCATCCATTATGTTGTGTATCTTATTACACACCGCTATGCCAACTTTTATGTTGGTTTTGGTATAAAATTATGTAAATATATGAGTAATTTCCATTGTAACGGCCTAGCACTACAATTTATACAATGTCACAATTCTTTTCCAGATAAAATTAAATTAGGTATTGAACACAAAATGGCCGATTTGTCAACCATTTTCAAAACTTGCAAAATTGGTGGTTTCTGCATGTTAACTAATGCTGAACAAGGCAGTTGTGGCAGACTAGCCCCATGTAAGGAAGGGGTTAACCTTATAGGATTCTGGTGGTGACCCCACCCCTCCCTCACACCTGGATAATGCATGGCCTATTTCAGGCCTGGTAGTTGAATTGTGTTTATTCTGCGATGGAGTAAGGACTTATACCTGTGAGCCTCTATGTTGCAATACTGCTATGCTGTAAAGTTACTTGTCACAATTCACTCACAAGTAAAGGGTTTTGTCCCTATGATATGGAAGTTGACTCTGAAGTCTGGCAGCAGGTGGCAATGTTGAGGACTGTGAAGAATTAACATCTAAAGCATCTCAGAATTCAAACAGACCAAAGAACAGAAAAAGCACAAATGAAGCTGATGTGTTGTAAGATGCAGCTCCAGGGAAACTGCTGGAAGCTGGGACACATTGAGGCTGTAAAGTAGCGTTGTACAGTAGAAGGCAGCGGTTAGCACACACTGATACTGAAGTAGCAAGGTACAATTCAAGGGAAATCCAACTGTAGGTCAGATCAGATGTAGCATGCTTGTTGGCAATCAAATTGTCGAAAAACATTAAGTTGTCCTTGGAAGGCACACTGTTCTCATGACGAATTACCATGTTTACACTTGTACTGCAGGTGGGTGTACACTTGCCGCATCCGGTGCCTGCCTTCCAGAGTTCTACATACTGCTTGTTGGCAAGCTGTACGTATCCAGGTAAAATATTGAGGCAGCGCTTAGCACACGGTATGAGACTCATCATAGAGCTCTGAATCAAGATGGAGGAAACAAGGCTCTTGAACACGAGGGGCTTGTGGTAATAAACAAACACTGTGGCCTAGGGCTAACTGTCCTAAATAGGGAACCAGCAGGGGAAACACTGACAGATCATGTGCTATGAGATCAAGATGCCATCAGTGTCCCAGAGCATATTGGGTTGCCGATAGCATGCAGACCTCAGCTGCCAAGAAAATGCCACCCCAAGGATCATCACAGAAGACCTCCCTGTATCCTGCAAGACACCAACCTTTGGTGAGTTGTGATGCTACTATGCTGCACTACTGATAAGCTGATGCAGTAACAACACCAAGTTACTACTGAAATGCTACTGTACTGCTTTGACTACTTAATAACTATGTAATAAAATTCCAGAGTATTCATTTGCAGGCTGTGTAAAGACTATCTTGCTAAAAGTTGGTGTTAGAAGTGGGATCAAGCAAGGCTCTGTCTTTCAGGCATAAACATTCAAATGGAAGCATTTACAGTATGAAGGAGTTCCTGGTGCACCTTTTAGACCAATTTAGATAGTTTACTGACCCTCTTTTGGAAAGAGGGAACTGCACATCAGGAGAATGTGGAAGCATTAAAACGCTGGAGTTGAAACTGCAATTGGTAACAGACAAGTGGTTGCCATACCTAAAACACTACTGTGCTGCAGTATCTTCATAATAAAATACCAGAGTGATTATTCACATGTGTCAAAAATCTACTTAAAATTACTTCTCTATAGTAGTCATCATAGTTCTCAGTGAGGATTAAGACTGGAGTTACTTATCCTGCTCTGAAAAGCATAACTTCTTTTCTTTTCCATTTCTTCAGAACCCTCGCTGGTCAGCTTGCCCCCTCATCTCCTTACACTGCCACAGTGACCCATGTGACATTCACACAGGATAGTCACATGACGATCCCCAAATAAAAAATGAACCACCATAACGTCTGTGAGTATATACAATGCATTAATTACACTTTAAACAGAGAGACAGTTGTTCTTTGTATTGATTTTTATTTTTTCTAGATAAATATAGAACACTATTCATTATTTGCTGGATTGAACCTTAAAAGGGAACCAATCTATGGGGAAAATGATCGTCAGAGTCTATGTAATGGTGTAGGGAGGGAATGTACGGTAAATTACTATCCCCTGTTGATCGCAAAAACATACATTAATGCACAGCATTTTCAACATCAATACAGTGAGCGTTGCATGTAATTTATAATTTCCGGTTTGTTGGGAACTCCTGCTTTTCTGGCTGCCATCTGGATTTCCTAAATTCACTTATTACAGAACATGTATTTAATTTACATGAATTTATATTCACACCTGCATTTGTATAAATTACATATATTTAATCTAAATAAAGTAATACTCTATATAAATTAATGTCATCACTTAACACATTTGTGCATATATGGCAAAAAATATATTAATCTCATATCACAGGGTTCTTTGCTATAGTCATTTATTCTTAGGTACATTTTTCAGATTTTTACAGTGATAGTTTTATCCCTTTGGACCGGACAACCTTCTTTTCTATTCCAAATATGATTTAGCCAGGTTTTAATGGGCCAAAAATTATACACAGAAAAAAAAATCACTTTAAAAATTTTAATAAATACTTAATAACTGTCCGGACACAGAAAAACATTATACATATTATATAATGTGTCTGTGTATACACTGTATATATGAGACTGGCTGTCTGGAACTTCAAATGTATTACCTGTGCTTAAAAATTGTAACTTGAAAAAATAAAAATATGAAAAATTGAGTCAAAAACAATATCCTCAAAAATATTTTTTTCTTTTCGAATAAATACAAAAATTGGCATTAATCTTCTGTAAAAACAAAACAAAACACAGAGTCTAAAGTCTCATCACCTTTGTGCAGTGAGAATGGCGTCTCTATTGCGCAAGAGGCTGGCTTGCTTCTCCATTAGTTTACTAAACATTCCATCTCTGTTTTGCAGGAGCTGTTCGTGTTTCCCACATTCTACTATACGGCCCTGATCCAGAACAGCAACTGCATCTGCATTTTGGATGGTTGACAATCTATGTGCAATTATGAGAACCGTCCGTCCTTCCATCAGTCTTTCCAAGGCTTCCTGGACGAGGTATTCATTCTCTGCATCCAAAGCGCTATATGGAAGCAAAATCCAGATAAGTGAAGCATAATATAAACTATTTTATTAATACAGTATGATGTATTAATCATCCTGTAATTTCTACAGTCGGGATATAGAAAATATGTCACTCATCAGGTTCCAAAAAAGCATTGTTTTCAGAACTTGGTAATGTTACTGTACCACATCCTAAGGTGGCGTACAGCCCCTGAATGTATTCCTGCCTGTGCCTCATCCCTCCTTCGTTCCAGCCGCTCATGTCCACAATAACTCCAGCAGAGTATACAGTGAAAGAGAGGAGACACTGGGGAGAGGATGCGGGCAGAGAGTGCTGGATACTGGGGAGAGGATGGGGCAGAGAGTGCTGGATACTGGGGAGAGGATGTGGGCAGAGAGTGCAGGATACTGGGGAGAGGATGCGGGCAGAGAGTGCTGGATACTGGGGAGAGGATGTGGGCAGAGTGCGCTGGATACTGGGGAGAGGATGTGGGCAGAGAGTGCTGGATACTGGGGAGAGGATGCGGGCAGAGAGTGCTGGATACTGGGGAGAGGATGCAGTCAGGGAGAGCAGAGAGCATGGAGCCTGGGGAGAGGATGTGGTGCTGGGCACTGGAGAAAGAATGCTGGCAGGAAGTTCTGGAAACTGGGGAGAGAATGAGGTCAGGGAGGGAGCAGTGTCACTGGGGAGAGGATGAAGGCATCAGGGAAAACTTGTTCTGTGAACTGGGGGACAGATCCCTGCACTCAGCGCTGGCTCACGGCTGTCAGTATATAATGAGGCTGGCAGCACGATGTTGGTGAGCCGGCTCTTGTACTGCGGAGCAGAGGTAGTGGGAGAAGGCTGCACGATGTTGGTGAGCCGGCTCTTGCAGTAATGAGCAGAGGTAATGGGAGCAGACAGCACGATGTTGGTGAGCCGGCTCTTGCAGTGCTGAGCAGAGGTAATGGTAGCAGGCAGTACGATGTTGGTGAGCCGGCTCTTGCAGTAATGAGCAGAGGTAATGGGACCAGGCAGCACGATGTTGGTGAGCCGGCTCTTGCAGTAATGAGCAGAGGTAATGAGAGCAGGCAGCGTGATGTTGGTGAGCCGCCTCTTGCAGTAATGAGCAGAGGTAATGGGAGCAGGCAGCGCGATGTTGGGGAGCCGGCTCTGGCAGTGCTGAGCAGAGGTAATGGAAGCAGGCAGCACGATGTTGGTGAGACGGCTCTTGCAGTGCTGAGCAGAGGTAATGGGAGCAGGCAGCACGATGTTGGTGAGCCGGCTCTTGCAGTAATGAGCAAAGGTAATGGGAGCAGGCAGCACGATGTTGGTGAGCCGGCTCTTGCAGTAATGAGCAGAGGTAATGGGAGCAGGCAGCACGATGTTGGTGAGCCGGCTCTTGCAGTGCTGAGCAGAGGTAATGGGAGCAGGCAGCGCGATGTTGGTAAGCCGGCTCTTGCAGTGCTGAGCAGAGGTAATGGGAGCAGGCAGCGCGATGTTGGTGAGCCGGCTCTTGCAGTGCTGAGCAGAGGTAATGGGAGCAGGCAGCGCGATGTTGGTGAGCCAGCTCTTGCAGTAATGAGCAGAGGTAATGGGAGCAGGCAGCACGATGTTGGTGAGCCAGCTCTTGCAGTAATGAGCAGAGGTAATGGGAGCAGGCAGTGCGATGTTAGTGAGCCGGCTCTTGCAGTAATGAGAAGAGGTAATGGGAGCAGGCAGCGGAGGTAGCAGGGGTAGTATCTTGCACTTCCGAATAGCTGTCTCCACAGAAAGAGCAGATTTTCAGAAGTGATCATTTAGTAAAGGAAAAATGATGAATTCCTCTGATATTTACAATGAACTCGCTGCGACTTCAAATCATAATTATCACATGATATTTTTTAACATGATGAATAGGCCCCAGTATGTGCATTTAATTAAGAGACTTTTTAATATATTTAAGTTGCATTGATTTCCTGCACTTCTGTATGTCCAGCTAGGTGCGTGTTACATTTCTAGCCCTTAGAACCCTGTAAAAGAGTATAAATGAATTGTATCCTTGTTTGTGAGGTCATTATAGAAAAGTGGTAATAACAACAATTGCCAGATCTGGAGGATTATTGTGATTAGAGTAATTACCTTGTAGCTTCATCCAGAAGGAGAATTCTGGGGTTCTACAAGACAGAGAACAAAACAAATGTAACATAATATACACACAAATCAGAGGAACAGTAGCTGCAATTAAATATGACGTAACTAAAACGGACGACGCAGCATTGATTGTGTGTGTAGCATTCCAGGAGGACATTACACATACAACTCTTATTTATTAACATTTATTAAGCACACACACATTACGCATCATTTTATATAGAAGTTCCTGGCCCTGTGAGCTTACAATCTATAATAAATACCACATGGACCCACGCATACACACTAGGGTAATGTTTTTGCACATTGTATTGTAAGATGATAAATTAGGACAAGACACTAGTTACCAGTCTGACATCTCATTTCGGTTGACAACGTCAAAATAAACCCCGACCATCGAGTCCACTGCCTAGGTGTCATCTCTGTCTCATTACTGTCCTCTGCTCACCACACTCAGTAAGATTTTCTATCCAACTAGTTGCATGGTTGGAATGAGAATCTGGTAATGTATGGGAGTAACTGATGATCAGCAATTTGCTCCTAAATGCCAGAAAACAGATGAAAATGGCGTCAGACAAGTTTGTTAAATGTTTGATCTAAACAATTTGTTCAAACAACAGTTTTGGTCCAATTTCCAGCGTTTGGGAGCAAATTCCTGATTGTCATTTGCTTTCATACCTTACCAGATTTTCATTCCAACCAATCAACTAGTTGGATAGAAAATCTTACTGTGTGTGGCCAGCATAACATACATCTAAGATATATATCCAGAATACGCCCATATCTCACATGCCGCCATTATCTCCTGCAGTGCTTATTGCATTAGTCTCCTTACTGCTCTTCCCCTAAACAGGCTCACACCCCTACCATCTATACTGCATACAGCTACGAGGTTGATCTTCCACACAACACATCACCTGCTGCTCCACTCTGTCAGTTACATGAATTCTACCAAATTAAATATAAAATACTTTTACTTACACATAAGGTTATTAATCAATCTACACTGAACATATATATCTTATCTCAAATTATTTCCCAACCAGACCTCTCCACTCTGCATAAGATCTGCAACTCTCATCCACACGCATTAACTGTTCCAATTCATGGTTTTAGGACATTTTTCACCCTGCATCCACCTTGTAGAATGCTCTGCCACACACAAAAAAACTTTCCTCTAGTCTCCAATCCTTCCAGTGTTCCCTAAAAACCTCACCTCTACAGGCAGCTTATCGTATTCCAGAACCAACCATATAAGCTCCATAAGCAAGGCTACCCAATTACACATCCTTTATACAGCACACATATAACCTCCATAATCTATCCTACCAAATTACATCCCCACTATACAGCACACACATAACCTCCATAAGCTATCCTACCAAATTACATCCCCTCTATACAGCACACACATATCCTCCATAAGCTATCCTACCCAATTACATCCTCTCTATACAGCACACACATATCCTCCATAGGCTATCCTACCCTATTACATCCCCTCTATACAGCACACACACATCCTCCATAAGCTATCCTACCCAATTACATCCCCTCTATACAGCACACACATATCCTCCATAAGCTATCCTACCCAATAACATCCCCTCTATACAGCACACACATATCCTCCATAAGCTATCCTACCAAATTACATCCTCTCTATACAGCACACACATATCCTCCATAAGCTATCCTACCCAATTACATCCCCTGTATACAGCACACACATATCCTCCATAAGCTATCCTACCCAATTACATCCCCTCTATACAGCACACACATATCCTCCATAAGCTTTCCTACCCAACTACATCCCCTCTATACAGCACACACATATCCTCCATAAGCTTTCCTACCCAACTACATCCCCACTATACAACACACACATATCCTCCATAACCTATCCTACCCAATTAAATCCCCTCTATACAGCACACACATCCTCCATAAGCTATCCTACCCAATTACATCCCCTCCATACAGCACACACATATCCTCCATAAACTATCCTACCCAATTACATCCTCTCTATACAGCACACACATATCCTCCATAAGCTATCCTACCCAATTACATCCCCTCTATACAGCACACACATATCCTCCATAAGCTATACTACCCAATTACATCCCCTCTATACAGCACACACATATCCTCCATAATCTATCCTACCCAATTACATCCACACTATCCAGTACACACATATCCTCCATAAGCTATCCTACCCAATTACATCCACACTATACAGCACACATATATCCTCAATAAGCTATCCTACCCTATTACATCCCCTCTATACAGCGCACACACACATATCCTCCATAAGCTATCCTACCCAATTACATCCCCTCTCTACAGCCCACACACATAACCTCTATAAGCTATCCTACCCAATGACATCCCCTCTATACAGCACACACATATCCTCCATAAGCTATCCGACCCAATTACATCCTCTCTATACAGCACACACATATCCTCCATAAGCTATCCTACCCAATTACATCCCCTCTATACAGCCCACACACATAACCTGCATAAGCTATCCTACCCAAGTACATCCCCACTATACAGCACACACATATCCTCCATAAGCTATCCTACCCAATTACATCCTCTTTATACAGAACACACATATCCTCCATAAGCTATCCTACCCAATTATATCCCCTCTATACAGCGCACACATATCCTCCATAAGCTATCCTACCCAATTACATCCCCTCTATACAGCACACACATCCTCCATAAGCTATCCTACCCAATTACATCCCCTCCATACAGTACACACATATCCTCCATAAGCTATCCTACCCAATTATATCCCCTCTATACAGCACACACATATCCTCCATAAGCTATCCTACCCAATTACATCCCCACTATACAGCACACACACATAAACTCTATAAGCTATCCTACCCAATTACATCTCCTCTATACAGCACACACATATCCTCCATAAGCTATCCTATCCAATTACATCCTCTCTATACAGCACACACATATCCTCCATAAGCTATCCTACCCAAATACATCCCCTCTATACAGCACACACATATCCTCCATAAGCTATACTACCCAATTACATCCCCTCTATACAGCACACACATATCCTCCATAATGTATCCTACCCAATTACATCCACACTATCCAGTACACACATATCCTCTATATGCTATCCTACCCAATTACATCCACACTATACAGCACACATATATCCTCCATAAGCTATCCTACCCTATTACATCCCCTCTATACAGCGCACACACACATATCCTCCATAAGCTATCCTACCCAATTACATCCCCGCTCTACAGCCCACACACATAACCTCTATAAGCTATCCTACCCAATTACATCCCCTCTATACAGCACACACATATCCTCCATAAGCTATCCGACCCAATTACATCCTCTCTATACAGCACACACATATCCTCCATAAGCTATCCTACCCAATTACATCCCCTCTATACAGCCCACACACATAACCTGCATAAGCTATCCTACCCAATTACATCCCCACTATACAGCACACACATATCCTCCATAAGCTATCCTACCCAATTACATCCCCACTATACAGCACACACATATCCTCCATAAGCTATCCTACCCAATTACATCCTCTTTATACAGAACACACATATCCTCCATAAGCTATCCTACCCAATTATATCCCCTCTATACAGCGCACACATATCCTCCATAAGCTATCCTACCCAATTACATCCCCTCTATACAGCACACACATATGCTCCATAAGCTATCCTACCCAATTACATCCCCTCTATACAGCCCACACATATCCTCCATAAGCTATCCTACCCAATTACATCCCATCTATACAGCCCACACATATCCTCCATAAGCTATCCTACCCAATTACATCCCATCTATACAGCACACACATATCCTCCATAAGCTATCCTACCCAATTACATCCCCTCTATACAGCACACACATATCCTCCATAAGCTATCCTACCCAATTACATCCCCACTATACAGCACACACATATCCTCCATAAGCTATCCTACCCAATTACATCCCCTCTATACAGCACACACATAACCTCCATAAGCTATCCTACCCAATTACATCTCCTCTATACAGCACACACATATCCTCCATAAGCTATCCTACCCAATTACATCCCCTCTATACAGTACACACACATATCCTCCATAAGCTATCCTACCCAATTACATCCCCTCTATACAGCACACACATATCCTCCATAATCTATCCTACCCAATTACATCCCATCTATACAGCACACACATATCCTCCATAAGCTATCCTACCCAATTACATCCCCTCTATACAGCACACACATATCCTCCATAAGCTATCCTACCCAATTACATCCCCTCTATACAGCACACACATATCCTCCATAAGCTATCCTACCCAATTACATCCCCTCTATACAGCGCACACACACATATCCTCCATAAGCTATCCTACCCAATTACATCCCCGCTCTACAGCCCACACACATAACCTCTATAAGCTATCCTACCCAATTACATCCCCTCTATACAGCACACACATATCCTCCATAAGCTATCCGACCCAATTACATCCTCTCTATACAGCACACACATATCCTCCATAAGCTATCCTACCCAATTACATCCCCTCTATACAGCCCACACACATAACCTCCATAAGCTATCCTACCCAATTACATCCCCACTATACAGCACACACATATCCCCCATAAGCTATCCTACCCAATTACATCCCCTCTATACAGCACACACATAACCTCCATAAGCTATCCTACCCAATTACATCCCCACTATACAGCACACACATATCCCCCATAAGCTATCCTACCCAATTACATCTCCTCTATACAGCACACACATATCCTCCATAATCTATCCTACCCAATTACATCCCATCTATACAGCACACACATATCCTCCATAAGCTATCCTACCCAATTACATCCCCTCTATACAGCACACACATATCCTCCATAAGCTATCCTACCCAATTACATCCCCACTATACAGCACACACATATCCTCCATAAGCTATCCTACCCAATTACATCCCCTCTATACAGCACACAAATAACCTCCATAAGCTATCCTACCCAATTACATCTCCTCTATACAGCACACACATATCCTCCATAAGCTATCCTACCCAATTACATCCCCTCTATACAGTACACACACATATCCTCCATAAGCTATCCTACCCAATTACATCCCCTCTATACAGCACACACATATCCTCCATAATCTATCCTACCCAATTACATCCCATCTATACAGCACACACATATCCTCCATAAGCTATCCTACCCAATTACATCCCCTCTATACAGCACACACATATCCTCCATAAGCTATCCTACCCAATTACATCCCATCTATACAGCACACACATATCCTCCATAAGCTATCCTACCCAATTACATCCCCTCTATACAGCACACACATATCCTCCATAAGCTATCCTACCCAATTACATCCCCACTATACAGCACACACATATCCTCCATAAGCTATCCTACCCAATTACATCCCCTCTATACAGCACACACATAACCTCCATAAGCTATCCTACCCAATTACATCTCCTCTATACAGCACACACATATCCTCCATAAGCTATCCTACCCAATTACATCCCCTCTATACAGTACACACACATATCCTCCATAAGCTATCCTACCCAATTACATCCCCTCTATACAGCACACACATATCCTCCATAATCTATCCTACCCAATTACATCCCATCTATACAGCACACACATATCCTCCATAAGCTATCCTACCCAATTACATCCCCTCTATACAGCACACACATATCCTCCATAAGCTATCCTACCCAATTACATCCCCTCTATACAGCGCACACACACATATCCTCCATAAGCTATCCTACCCAATTACATCCCCGCTCTACAGCCCACACACATAACCTCTATAAGCTATCCTACCCAATTACATCCCCTCTATACAGCACACACATATCCTCCATAAGCTATCCGACCCAATTACATCCTCTCTATACAGCACACACATATCCTCCATAAGCTATCCTACCCAATTACATCCCCTCTATACAGCCCACACACATAACCTCCATAAGCTATCCTACCCAATTACATCCCCACTATACAGCACACACATATCCCCCATAAGCTATCCTACCCAATTACATCCCCTCTATACAGCACACACATAACCTCCATAAGCTATCCTACCCAATTACATCCCCACTATACAGCACACACATATCCCCCATAAGCTATCCTACCCAATTACATCTCCTCTATACAGCACACACATATCCTCCATAATCTATCCTACCCAATTACATCCCATCTATACAGCACACACATATCCTCCATAAGCTATCCTACCCAATTACATCCCCTCTATACAGCACACACATATCCTCCATAAGCTATCCTACCCAATTACATCCCCACTATACAGCACACACATATCCTCCATAAGCTATCCTACCCAATTACATCCCCTCTATACAGCACACAAATAACCTCCATAAGCTATCCTACCCAATTACATCTCCTCTATACAGCACACACATATCCTCCATAAGCTATCCTACCCAATTACATCCCCTCTATACAGTACACACACATATCCTCCATAAGCTATCCTACCCAATTACATCCCCTCTATACAGCACACACATATCCTCCATAATCTATCCTACCCAATTACATCCCATCTATACAGCACACACATATCCTCCATAAGCTATCCTACCCAATTACATCCCCTCTATACAGCACACACATATCCTCCATAAGCTATCCTACCCAATTACATCCCCTCTATACAGCACACACATATCCTCCATAAGCTATCCTACCCAATTACATCCCCTCTATACAGCACACACATAACCTCCATAAGCTATCCTACCCAATTACATCCCCTCTATACAGCACACACATAACCTCCATAAGCTATCCTACCCAATTACATCCCATCTATACAGCACACACATATCCTCCATAAGCTATCCTACCCAATTACATCCCCACTATACAGCACACACATATCCCCCATAAGCTATCCTACCCAATTACATCCCCTCTATACAGCACACACATTACTTAGAAGCACAAGGAGATCAAGAGCAACAACAAATAATATCCTCAGCCTGACATATAGAGATTACATACCTTAAGCAATGCTCTGGCAATAGCGATTCTTTGCTTCTGGCCACCTAGAAGTATATAAAGAAATATAGAAAACGTTGCTATAGAGTAAAACATAATTTATTTCATTGACTGTATAAAAATACAAGAACAACAATATGTAATTACTTGAGAATCTCTTAGTCATAAACTACATCCATCAGTCTTATTGCAGTACACAGAATAGGCATGTGGTCACATAAAAAAGAAAAAGAAATGTAAAAAGTGCCCACGTCAGTTACACACACACACACACACACACACACACACACACACACACACACACACACACACACACACACGCACAGGACTGATTGCTATACATTGGCTATACTTTGCCTCCATATCACTGTGTCGCTAAACCCACCCAGTGCAAAGTAAATCAAAATATATTTGGGTGTAGAAATGTGGTGACCACTCCCAGGCCACCATGTAGTCCAATCATTCAGCCCGAGGATCGCATGGCTGACGCTACCCGACATGACGATCCATGAGGGCAAATTGGAAGCATGACCCAGCACGTGTTTGTTACTGGTGACGTGATCATGTAGAGGGTATACCGCCATTATATGTACTTGCAGTGTAAGTTGTGCTGTGTTATGTGCACGGTAGCGGTGGTGGCTGGACAGAGCTTCTTTGTGTCAGGGGCTTCGGGACCAAGGAAGCGTTTTATCACCCTTCTTATCCTAACACGTTCCATGAGCTAAAGAACACGAGGTCACCTGGTGAGGAATTATTACAGGATAAATGGCCAAATATAGTTAAATTGATTGAAAAAGGTCACTGGAGTGACCGAAATGCGTAGTTGCTCCAGGTATTTTGCTATTCCCCTCCGGTCTATGCGGCTTTAGTTGCTACGAATCCAGCGGCAGTGGCGGCAATACTGCAACTAGCGCCCGCCTGGAGAAAGACCGGAACCGGCAGTGTTACTGTAATTTACACCTGACTACAGACAAGACACACACTGGCCAGCACGGGCAGACACGCCGCAACCACGGGGCACAGGAATAGGTAATAGTGACCTGCAAAAACGGCACTAACTGGCCGATTGAGACCATTGGCTGATTACTTGGACTCTGGCACCTGTGATCCTGGAAAACTAGCGGCCTATACTACTGACTATAATAGCCCTGCTAAAGATTTCTACATCTTATGCTGTGAGTGCGGACTGTACACTTCTTTACATTCTAAGTACATATGACTATCTACAATCACACTATCCCGTGACTGAGCAATTAAGTAAGGGAAATGATTGAATTCAAGCGGCTACAATTGTAAATCAATACGGCTACTTATTACATTACATTCAAACCACAATTTGCATGTATTTTATTTTCAGATGTGTATAAGCTTTTACATGTTGGCTCTTAGAAGATTATTATCGTTATTTATATCTTATGTTATATTTATCATTACAGACTGTCAGGGAGACTCACTGAAATAGTAGCAATCTCCCTGTCTCCCTGAAGAGTCCAGTAATCTCCCTGATTGTGCCTTAGCCCACATTATATAGCTGTTATATACTTGGAGATAAATAAACATGAGATATATACATTCATATGGGATCATCAGTGCCATTTCTCTGCATTGGTTATATAAAGGTACAATAATGTATTAGTGTGATTTCAGCAACAAGAAGATCTTAGTGAGCAACATCTGCTGCTTTGGGGCTCAGTTACATTTGGATGTAAGTCAGTATTATGATCCGTCTCTCGGGTGGAATAGTACACGCCATTTTAATTCCGCGCTCATAGGTGCTACGTTCACAATCTCCCTGAAATGCTTTTTCAAAAGTAGGAAAATCCAAATAAACATTAATAGAGATAAACGAAAGAGTGAGACGTTATAAGCGACAGTCACGTGTCCTGTACCCGACCAATTCTCCATCCTCCCACTATCTGTCCTGTCTTTATATCTAGAAATAGGGCGAGCAGAGGACAGTCCTCTGTGGTCTACATTATTCACCTCACTGGTAGGGAGAGCAGGGTGCTCACATAATATCAGGGTGTCAGAAGCACAGTCCAGCCCGTGACCCCCAGGGAATGAGTGACAGCGGGAGAAGGAAAGTGGGGACCCAAACGCTGCAAGTCTGGATGATGTTGTGACTCCATCGGTTTTGTACTAGAGCAATAAAAACAAGCAGGAAACTCGCTGATGTGTATCTGTGTCTAACTGTAATGGAAATAAGGAATAAAAGGTCCCACAACTGCCCTCACTAACGAGTGCTGACCCCCACAAGTAGGAAAGTTAACCAAGACAAAAAATGGAGAGAGACTGCTCATGTAGGACAAATGTATTCACTGAAAATGAACAAACAAATACAATGTAACAATGTATCCAAGAGAGTAAGTAATAAAACCATATAAAGCACCTGGGAGCACACTGACAACTAATGGTTACACAATGTGTATATGCTATGTATACTGATAATCCCGTCTGCTACCACAGAGGCTCCTATACAGTGACGGTGTCAGACACAGCTAAAGCCTCTGAGGATGGATAATGTCAGCGATAAAGGCACAGATTGCTATAATGTCAGCGATAAAGGCACAGATTGCTATAATGTCAGCGATAAAGGCACAGATTGCTATAATGTCAGCGATAAAGGCACAGATTGCTATAATGTCAGCGATAAAGGCACAGATTGCTATAATGTCAGCGATAAAGGCACAGATTGCTATAATGTCAGTGATAAAGGCACAGATTGCTATAATGTCAGTGATAAAGGCACAGAATGCTATAATGTCAGCGATAAAGGCACAGATTGCTATAATGTCAGCGATAAAGGCACAGATTGCTATAATGTCAGCGATAAAGGCACAGATTGCTATAATGTCAGTGATAAAGGCACAGATTGCTATAATGTCAGTGATAAAGGCACAGAATGCTATAATGTCAGCGATAAAGGCACAGATTGCTATAATGTCAGCGATAAAGGCACAGATTGCTATAATGTCAGCGATAAAGGCACAGATTGCTATAATGTCAGCGATAAAGGCACAGATTGCTATAATGTCAGCGATAAAGGCACAGATTGCTATAATGTCTGCGATAAAGGCAGAGATTGCTATAATGTCTGCGATAAAGGTAGAGATTGCTATAATGTCAGCGATAAAGGCACAGAATGCTATAATGTCTGCGATAAAGGCAGAGATTGCTATAATGTCTGCGATAAAGGCACAGATTGCTATAATGTCAGCGATAAAGGCACAGATTGCTATAATGTCAGCGATAAAGGCACAGATTGCTATAATGTCAGCGATAAAGGCACAGAATGCTATAATGTCTGCGATAAAGGCACAGAATGCTATAATGTCTGCGATAAAGGCACAGAATGCTATAATGTCTGCGATAAAGGCAGAGATTGCTATAATGTCAGTGATACAGGGACAGATTGCTATAATGTCAGTGATAAAGGCAGAGATTGCTATAATGTCAGTGACAAAGGCACAGATTGCTATAATGTCAGTGACAAAGGCACAGATTGCTATAATGTCAGTGACAAAGGCACAGATTGCTATAATGTCAGCGATAAAGGCACAGATTGCTATGTCGTCAGCGATAAAGGCACAGATTGCTATAATGTCAGTGATAAAGGCACAGATTGCTATAATGTCAGTGATAAAGGCACATATTGCTATAATGTCAGTGATAAAGGCACAGATTGCTATAATGTCAGTGATAAAAGGCACAGATTGCAGACATTAGTGCTGTGCTCCTCAGATACACCAGTATTAGTGACGCTTCACTTCAGCAGCTGGGGTGGGTGCAGCAATGTAAGCAATGTGGTCAACAACTGAAAATACGGGTGTGACTGCATTTCTCATAGGCACCAAGCCCTGGTATGCGATGCAGTGTGTGATGTCATCTTCTGATGGCGTTACCTTATAGAAGCCTATGGGCTTCTCTCTGCAGATCGCTGTTGGATGCCTCCCAGCACCCCCTGGAGTGCGTGTCTCAGTCAGTGCGTGTGTCAGTCAGTGCGTGTGTCAGTCAGTGCGTGTGTCAGCCTGTGCGTGTGTCAGCCTGTGCGTGTGTCAGCCTGTGCGTGTGTCAGCCTGTGCGTGTGTCAGCCTGTGCGTGTGTCAGCCTGTGCGTGTGTCAGCCTGTGCGTGCACAGAATGACACCAGAGGGGCTTCTGGGTCATAGACCCGGAAATCCCTCACTCACAAAGGACAGCTCTTACCATCCTTTGCGGTGGTTCTTTATGCACACCAGCGTAATTATCTCCGGCATGCATGTGAAGGGTGGTGGGATGCATCGCTTGGTGAGAATGCAGACGGCAGGACCCTGTTACTATGATACAGGGATCCCAGCATTAATACCACATATATCCAATTAGGACAAAAAAGTTTTGTCCGCAAAATATTAGGCGGACCAGCGCCCAATTGTGAAATACTGCGGGTATGTGCGCTCCCAATATCCGCAGTAATCAATTTTAAAAAATGCCTGAGGGGCAGAGCTTACAGTGGTCCTAGAGAACTGGTGAAACCCCCCCCTCCCTCGGAGCTTCTTTAATAAAGGGACAGCAGTAGACGAGTGCAGAAAAAGGCGTGGTCTCAAAAATAGGGGCGTGGTCACACAATAGTATCCCAAATTCAAATTACGCCACACAGTAGCACAATCTTATTCACATTATAACGCACATAGTGCCCCTGATTCACATTACACCACATAGTAGTGTCCCATATTCATGTTATGACACACAGCAGTGCCCACAGTAGTAGTGTCCCTCATACACATACTGGCCAAAGTAGTAGTGCCCCTCATACACAATGCCCACAGCAGTAGTGCCCCTTACACATAATGCCCCCAGTAGAGGTGCCCCTTATGCAGTGCCCACAGTGGTAGTGCTCCTTACACATAATGCCTACAGCACTGGTGCCCCTTTTGCAGTCCCCTCTATGCAATGCCCCCAGTAGAAATGTCCCCATTAGAAGTAATGCCCCCTGTAGTAATGCCCTTGTAGAAGAAACATCCCCAATAGAAATGTCCCCTGTAGCAGTGCCCCCAGTGGTAATGTCCCCTGCCAAAATGCCCTCAATAGTAATGCCCCCATTAGAAGTAATGCCCCCTGTAGTAATGCCCTTGTAGAAGAAATGTCCCCAATAGAAATGGCCCCTGCAGTACTGCCCCCTGTGGTAATGCCCCCTTTAGAAGTAATGGCCCCTTAAGAAGTAATGCCCCCTGTAAAAGTGCCACACACACACACAAACACACGCACACACATACACAAAAAAACCCACAATACTAACCTTAAACCCCGCTCTTGTCCGCTTGGCTGCTCCTCAGAACTATGGGATAGACATCACGACTCTCCCATAGTGCTCACTGCGGGAGCCGGACGTCAGGAGTGAGCTCGGCAGCTCTCGTTGCGGGAAAGGAGCTGGGTGCCCGCTGGTAACAAAATCTCAGCGGGTGACCGGCAAATGGATCCTCCCTGCGGTGCCGGGCTGAGGTGAGCTGGAGGAAGTGGATCTAGTTCCGTCTCCAAATAGAAGAGATGGACGCAGTTCCGGCCTACTGTAACCCCTGCGAGGGTTCTTAGCGCTGACAACCCAGCAGTGCCAGACAAAAAGGAAAACCTTCTTACCTCTCCGGTGGTCTCCACGGCTCCTGGTCATCTCCCCTTCATCTTTACACTAGGGAGGGGGCTGCTGGGAGATTTAGTTCTCCCTGTTGCTGCCTCCAGGGGGTCTCACACACACATGGGGGTAACACAGACACAATCACCTGCACGCACACACACACAGACAACATACTTACTTACACACACACACGCACACACAACATGCTTACACACACATCATACTTACACACACCCACACATCATATTTACACACACACACACACACCTGCACACACACAACATACTTACACACATGCTGCAGGAGACCAGGTCTAGACGCTGGAGGAAGTAGACACAGCTTTGGAAGGTATTTACTGACTAATTAAGCTAATTGGAAGCTTCCAATTGCCTAAATTAGTCATTAGGAGGGGTGACACTGGGGTCCCAGAACATTTCCTGATAATTTTTCCTAAAAATATGGATTATATGACAAATTGGTCTGGAGGTGCGCAAACAAAAAAGCCTCCCGGCGCTCAATAATACAATGTGAGGGCTAAATAAATTGTCCCAATGCTGCTCTGTGTTCACCCAGGTCCTTTTATGGTCTTATTACTTATGGTGCATACACAAGGGCAGATAATGGTGCATACACAAGGGCAGATAATGGCGCATACATAAGGTCAGATAATGGTGCATACACACGGTCAGATAATGGTGCATACACACGGTCAGATAATGGTGCATACACACGGTCAGATAATGGTGCATACACACGGTCAGATAATGGAGCATACACACGGTCAGATAATGGTGCATACACACGGTCAGATAATGGTGCATACACACGGTCAGATAATGGTGCATACACACGGTCAGATAATGGTGCATACACACGGTCAGATAATGGTGCACTATTTTAAAAATCGTTCATATCTGAAGGAAAATCTGACATATCTGACATGTTTGTCAGATGAGCGATGCGCGTTCCCGCTTGTCAGATAACGATATCCGACATCTGATGTGTTTGAAGTCAGACTTGGATGATTCCATTCATTTTAATGCAGTCAAAAATCGTTCATAGATCAAATCATTCAATCGTTCATCTGACAAATCTGACCGTGTGTATGCACCATTACTGTCCTGGAAACTTAGGCCCATATTCAACTGCCAGCGAAAAGTCCCAGGCTTTTCATATGCCAGAGTTTTCACCGTCATAGCCATTTTGGGCTCCAGAAAAGTATTGCGCTTGTCACCGTGATTCGCCCCATTCAATTGCAAAGGATGCGCGAAATGCGTCCCGACGACACTGGGATTGGCGAAAAGTACTGTCAGATTTGGGGAAATCAGCCTGACACATCCCCTAAAGATGCACTGACATGTGGGATCACTATGGATACTCCCGAATAGCCCTGCTGAAGGTATTTGGGGTACTTGAATGATCTCAATAGGTGTTATTTAGCGTCTTTGTACAAGTGGTGAAGAATAGCATTTAGCAGTGTTTTTTAGTAAAAATAAGTAGTCTCAGCAAATTTGGGGTACATGAAAATGGGTGCAAGCATGGTTAAAAATTGCTAAAGTGAGGATTTAAATAACGGAAAAAACGCATCTTCAGCAATGACCTGCAATCTAAAAAACACCTGGGGCATACTTGGGGGAACCCCCGGAGTCTATTTCACTAGTTTGTCCCCCAACTTTGGTATTTTTTGTCCCCAAAACGAAAGTACTTTTTAGGGGTGTTCTAAAGTATTTTATAATTTTTTTTTTTTTTTTTTTTGACACAGTCTACCTTTGGGGGACTGTCCTAAGGCTGCTGTTCCAGCAACTTTACTCCCCAAAACCCCAATTCTGCAGTTTTTCTTGCCTGCTTTCTTTGGCGAATCTTTTCCGCTGGTTACAAGGCGCAGACTTTTCGCAGCGGCGAAAAGTCTTTGCAACTGAATCAGGCGGAAAGTTATCGCCTGGCGAAATGATGTCATCAGCGAAACATTTCTGCCGATCGTGGCTTTTCACTAGCAATTGAATATGGCCCATAGTTTGTTTTATTGTATTTGTTTATTAAAATTCAGTAAATACATTTATCCTACATCAGCTATATATTTTGTTTTCTTAGTAAATCAGGAAACTATTCAACTATATCCCGAACGTGTCAGTTAAATAAAATGAAAACAAAGAAATTGACAGACAAATTAGGTTTCCAGCCCGCTGTTGATATGGACAGAAAATTAATGTTTAGACCATCCAGCCGACATTGTGCCGACATACCTGACAGCAGGACACCTTTCTCCCCAACCACTGTGTCAAACCCTTTCGGAAAACCTTTAATGAAGTTGAGGGTATTGGCGATTTCAGCGACCCGACGGATTTCCTCTTGGGTGACTGTTGAGGGGTCTTCTGATCCGTACGCGATGTTCTCAGCGATTGAGCAGGAGAACAGCACCGGTTCCTGCAGCAGGGACCAGAAAAATAAAACAGATGGCAAATTAGAGATGACCCCCAACTTCCGGCTATTTCCAGCAAAACATCCCAGTATCACAGATAGAAGAATGAAGGTTAGGTGGTCATAAGAAGCAAGAAAACAAGTCAAATAGGGATAAGGACTCTAGGAGCTCTTGAGTCTAATTAGGGGGGCTGGAGATTGAGCATGTTGTTATAAAACACAATATACAGTCGCTATTAAATAAAATGTACAATTCACAATTATTATAGCTAGTCTTAAAGGGACAGACACCAGAAAAGATGATGAATAGATGCAAACCAAAAAAAATTAAAATAAAATGTTATTTAGTCAGGCACACCTTATTAAGTAATAACATTATCATTTGACATTTTTCTGGTGTACTCCTATTCATCAGTGTCGTACTGTCTCCCCTATATTCTTCTTACACAACGTAACAAGAAATGTAGAAGATTATGGTTATGGGGCAGGTTATAAATGATAATATCCTCTATTCAATGCTCCACAGGTAAAACAGGATTTCAGAACTAATTTGTATTGCTTGTGAATTTAGAATTTTATATATCTATATATAGTTTCCCAGAAGAACGTTAAAAATTTGAGAGCTCTTATTTCTCATATAGAATTATCTAATAATAAAGAATTGCCAACTGTAAATAGAAAAGCATGAATCACAGTTTTGGTACAGAGAAACTAGAATCTCTAGTCTGCAGTACTAGATTGTGGCCACTAGATGTCCTAATTGAAAACAAAAGATGTCTCAGGGTGTAGTAATAGATTTTGGCCACTAGATGTCCTAATTGAAAACAAAAGATGTCTCGGTGTAGAAACAAGAGCAATTGCAGAATTTAGAGTAGACCAAAGCTAACGGTCGTTTCACAGAAATGCGACGTTCCAGCGATATCGCTGTTGTGTGCTGCTATAGGTCGTTCCACACTGTGGGCCTGATGCAGAGCAGGAAGCAAAGTCGATATAAGCCGCACTGCGTGTGCGCAGCAATTGCATTGCAACTACGGACGCACAGGGGAATCCATCGCTGAGTGAGTGACAGGTTGTCAGCATTTCGGGGGGGGGGGGGGTGATGGGGGGCGGTCTGAAAAAGGCAGGAGTACCTGTCCGTTTGGACGCCGGTTCATGGGCATGCATAAATTAGCCACTGTGATTGCATACGCAGCTCTGCTTGTCCGCAAGGGCAAGATGGCTGCTCAATGTGCTACGATGTTTACACAGGTAAGCGACGTCGTACACAGGTAAGAAGCCAGCAGGTGGCATTCTTATACTCAGGTGAGCTTTGCAACTGTTGGGATAATTTCACAGCTGTGATGCGTCCGATATCGCAGCTGCAATCGTATTAGCGTCCATCGCTGAATTAGGCGCTGTATTTGTAAGTACACATTTTTGTGAATGTATAGTCTTCTGCTAGAAGTCAGGTCATGGTGTACAATACATTCTGATGTGTGGTCCGGTATAGTTTGGGTACTGGGAACACCTAAATTCAAGTTTTGCTTATGTAATGTACTATAATGTGCGGACAAATGCAAAACAGTTTTCAAAATGGTGCTTAATAAAATATTCAGTTTATTTGCATGAACCAGTCCTGTCTATGTCTTCCGCACAATGAGAAAAAGATACAGATTTCTTTGTATGATACAGGTGGGCACACACAGTGCTGTAAGCTTCTGTTTTCTATATGATACAGGTGGGCACACACAGTGCTGTAAGCTTCTGTTTTCTGTATGATACAGGTGGGCACACACAGTGCTGTAAGCTTCTGTTTTCTGTATGATACAGGTGGGCACACACAGTGCTGTAAGCTTCTGTTTTCTGTATGATACAGGTGGGCACACACAGTGCTGTAAGCTTCTGTTTTCTGTATGATACAGGTGGGCACACAGTGCTGTAAGCTTCTGTTTTCTGTATGATACAGGTGGGCACACACAGTGCTGTAAGCTTCTGTTTTCTGTATGATACAGGTGGGCACACACAGTGCTGTAAGCTTCTGTTTTCTGTATGATACAGGTGGGCACACAGTGCTGTAAGCTTCTGTTTTCTGTATGATACAGGTGGGCACACACAGTGCTGTAAGCTTCTGTTTTCTGTATGATACAGGTGGGCACACAGTGCTGTAAGCTTCTGTTTTCTGTATGATACAGGTGGGCACACAGTGCTGTAAGCTTCTGTTTTCTGTATGATACAGGTGGGCACACACAGTGCTGTAAGCTTCTGTTTTCTGTATGATACAGGTGGGCACACAGTGCTGTAAGCTTCTGTTTTCTGTATGATACAGGTGGGCACACACAGTGCTGTAAGCTTCTGTTTTCTGTATGATACAGGTGGGCACACAGTGCTGTAAGCTTCTGTTTTCTGTATGATACAGGTGGGCACACAGTGCTGTAAGCTTCTGTTTTCTGTATGATACAGGTGGGCACACACAGTGCTGTAAGCTTCTGTTTTCTGTATGATACACACAACGGGTGATATCAATTTTATTTTTTTTCAATAATAATTATTTAAGGTTTCATAATGTTTAACATTATATATGATGAATTGCTGCAGACAGCTTCTTAATACTATAAAAGCTTGGATGCTGTACCATAAGCGGATGATTCGCAGGAGGCACATGTATGGCATAATTTTGTATAATAGAATTAATCACAATATACATGTACACATCTAGCAACAGTATTGTTTGCTCCCTGTATCTAATATGTGCAGCCCATGTGTGAGACAGATTAGGGGTGTTCATATACACGAGTCTTAAAGTAAGGACACACCATGGAGAGGAGTCTTGTTTGAAATTTGTGTTTGGGATACGTATCTTTTTGCTCTCACCAAGATTTATATTTTGCATTTTCCCGTTAGCTACGATGAAGGACAACAATACATTTATAGGGTTGCGTACCGAGCGCCAGCATCCCGGCGGTCATAATCCCAACGCCGGCATCCCGACATCTCCCCCTGTCCATACCTCTGACCCTCCACCGGTGACTGAACCTAACTCTCCCCCTCCCCGCACCCTAAACCTAACTCTCCCCGCTTAGTGTCTAACCTTAAACCCTAACCCTCTCCTTAAAACCTGCTACTACCTACGTGATGCCAACAGTTGGGATGCCGGTGCCGGGATTCGGGCATTGGTAATTTAAGCATCCCCTGTATCCCGGGATACTGAACGTATCCCCATCTATATTATAGACGGAGGTTGTACACATCTTAGGTGCGCAGATGTATATATTCCCATACACATGTGGGGATCTTTTACATCCAACTTTAAACCACCCCTGAGATCTGCGTGCCGGTGACCAGACATAGGACTGAGAGAAGAGAAACTTATTCTCTCTTCAAGCTCCATTCATTTCTGTATTCAACCCATCTGCTCATACGCTCGTCTGTACAGTGAGAACATAAGGAAACCGAGCGCATACAGAATGTCCTACACAGCGGGAAGAATGCTGGATCCACAGCGGCGCCTGTTCCATATGAGCGTGGAATGCAGCAGGTAACATACCATAAAGAAATGAGAGAGGAATAACAGGCTGTGGTCATTACCTGGCTGACAGTTCCAATCTTTGAGCGTAACCAAAGTGGATTCAAGTGTCGCACATTATGGCCGTCTATATGGATGGATCCTAGGTGGGGAAAATAAAGTGCAGAAATGGGAATATTACAAAGAAAAAAAAGATATAAAATCTACAACCCCACCTCACATCACCTGCGCTAATCTGCTCACATCAGGAGTCTGAAATGTGGAGAAAAAGCTGCTCCCTAACATCTCCCACCTCCAGGCTTCATATTGCTATCTATCTATCTGCTCAGAACATGTGATGGGTCAGCTGACACAGCTCTGCCGCCTGCCACCATCCTCCCGGTGTCCAATGATGACCTCAGAAACTCAGCCATGGCGGGCATCATTTGACCTGGGTTCCTCTATACTGGATGAGCCCACACACAGTGCAATGGATGTGTCAAATTTGATTGAAATGACCAACCAAAAGTACACAATGGGCCAGACTCCGAGATTTACGATAATGAAATCACAACTGAATTTTTTCACGGATTACAGTTGCTAAAATACGCCAATGTCTGCCAAAGCACAGCCAGGCACAGGGACTGCTGTATTCTCATATCCGCCTGATGAGGTACAGCAGCATAATCATCAGTACCATTGACGCACATCACGCAGTGTGTAAGTCACGTCTGACCAGCCGCAAACACAACGTCTCTCCTAACACGCAGAGAGCTCTCAGGCTGCGAAGGAGATTGCAAAGGCGAATTTATGCACGCCCATAAAACGGTGTATAAATGGTCAGAGGCGCCTGCGTTTTTTCTTACTACCCCCAAGCGACTTCCTGTCACTCAGTTCGTGAGTGGTCTCTCTGTACAAGCGTAGTCAGAATGCAATTACTGCTCGCGCAGTGCGGCTTTTGCGCATGTTCAATGGAAAATAATCGCTCGATCTAAGTAAATATCGGCTTTGCAAAAATCTCTGAATAAGGCACTGTATGTGACAGCTCAACCTCTCCTGAGGAAGTACTACGGCAGCCTAGCCAGACGAGGCATGAGGCACTGTAACACTAATGCCATCACTTTAAAGACCTGCAATATAATACTGGGACAGCCATGCTTTGGTATACATTATATACATTGCTTCAGCCCACAAAATGGCCGCCTCGACTCGAAGTTATTAATGGGGTAGTCAACTTGTATAAACAAATCCATAGTAACAATAGGAAAATAGATCTTAAGGTCTAAAAATCAAAATGAAAATAAAATAATAATAATTCACAAGACCAGTGAAAGTTATAGCCCAATGTGCGGGCTGTTATATTGCTTTAGTTACTAAGCCCAGGCTTTGGACGCATGTAATTCTCACAAAGAAGTAAGTGAGCCTCCAATTCCCGCAGTTAGATTATAAGCCACTCACCAGCATTGGGATCATAAAGTCTTAATAGCAGCGAAACTAGTGTGGATTTGCCAGATCCGCTTGGTCCCACCACGGCCATCACAGACCCGGAAGGGATGGAGAGGCTGAGGTCTTGGAAAATGGGAGCATCGGGCCGGCTGGGATACATGAAAGTGACATCGCAGAACTCCAGGTTGCCTTTAAACTTTTCTGGTGTGATCACCAAGCCCTCTGAAATGATCAATTAAACAGACGTAAGTTAAATTTATAAACCAGAAACACGAGCTGAACCTGAATACGGGTGTGTCATCGCCATCTTACTGTATTGCCTTGTATCATCAGGGGTGGAAATGGAAAATGTCTCAGCCAAATAGTTATTAACCCACATGAATCTACAAGAAATCTGCCATTTCCTCCCATTCCCCTGGGACATCAGATTACCCAGACCCTAAACTACCAGCACACGCTCCAATCAACTCCCATTTGTGCACAATCCAGTCCACACTAATGGATGTCTGCAGAGACCTGGCCAATGAGGGCACAGACAGAACGATCGGACCAGTGCTACTAAAACACTTGTGGGTCAGCCAATGATCTCACAACACAAGCACTAATGTAAGTCATTAGGCCACCTAGTATCCTCTCCTCCAGTAACAAAATGCAGGAGATAATTCAGCCCTATCAGCCTTAGAGGACAGCTGAGGCCAGGGGGCATGGCTTAAATCATTCCAATATTAACTATACTGAGGAGAACAGTACTTCAATTTTTCAAATAAATACAGGTGCCTGAAATGTGGTCAAAACGACAAAGTTCCTCATTTTCAGAGTTTTGCCCGCATTCCAATATATACCAAGCTCTGGAATGCCATACATCTGGAACTTAGACCTGGTAAACAATGCCATCTGCAGATGGCGTTACCCTGTAAAAGCCTATGGGCCTCTTATCACAGTGTGCTGTAAGAGGGATCCAATCGGATCCCCCCCAGCACCCCCTGCGGTGTACGCGTCAAACGACCCTTGCACAAATTGATTTTTGGGTCATAAACTCAGAGATCCCTCTATGGCAAAGGACAGTTCTTATTGGCAGAGCTGTTCCTTGCGATATTAATCGCATTTCTTGGTACATCCCGCCTATATTTGTTACAATAGAAATGAAACATGCAAGGCCCGGGCCGCTCTGCCGTGGAGAACCCATTTCCAGGGCGCCCTGCTCTTCATAAAGAAAAGAGAACATGCTGTGTAGCGATAGCCACAGATAAGATATTACATAGTTCTATGAAAGCAGCCTTGGTCCTTGTGCATCTTCTATTGGCCTTAAACCCAAAACATCCCTGCGATCAAGTAACTTATTGTCTTTGGACATGTCCGATTACTTGTGGTTTTTGGCTTCGGGTCCAGGCCTACTCCATAGCTACATTTGGTTCATTTTCTTCCATCGACTCCTGAATGGGCCCTATTTGGAATACTTCCTCCTCACACCCGCATCACTCAAGGGGGTAGACGCCTCCTTTTGGCAATGAGTGCAGCGGCAAGCAAGACTAAGGGGGGTATCCAATTAGCTGCGGTAAATTAGAGCGGCTAATTAGCTTGCCTGGAGCTATCCAATTAGCCCCGAAGTCAGCCTGACACCGGCACTTATCAGGGCGACACTTATCAGGGTTTTATTTCAGGATCTGATGTGTCCCAAAACATGATCCACGATAATTGCAGTTTTTTCGCCAAAAAAAGGCGAGAACACATAGGAGCCGCAATAAGCTTGCGGACCTATGTGTTTACGGGAGAACTATCCTATTATTTTGCCCCGAAATAATAGGCTAGGGTGAAAAAAAATCCCCATTTTTCGGCAATCGCAGGGATCAATTAGCACCCGAGCAATGTTCAGGGCTGATTGGATACTGCCCTATCTAGCAAACCTGGATAAACCCTCTTCCCCTGTCATTATCGCTTTTTGGGATGACTTGGGTCAAGGTAATTTTAGATAAAGAATCTCCCACATGAGAAAAAAACTTTTATGTTTTAAAGTTACATTGATACATTCTCCACACCCATGAAGATACAATTTCATCATAGCCTGAAGGGTTTGTCCTGGTACCCGAAACGACTTGCAGCTAATGACCCTCCTATACAATTATAAATATATATTTTTAACATTGCAGGCATTCATCGCTCAATGAGGTTCTGTGGGTGGGGGAGATGGCAAGGCACCTTTTATTATTGACTTTATACTTTATTATATTAATCATATATTGTTATGGTTCTATATGATTTGGTCCTCTTGGGTTCCTCATTCCACATATTTTTATTGCACAGATTATTTGTATCATGTATACAATGTAATTTCATGTGTTATTTTCTATTTGTATTGTCACACTTTAAATTGTATGTGTATCTGAGGCATGATGCTTCAATAATACTTGTTTTAAAAAAAAAAATACAAAAAAAAAAAAATCTCCATAAAAACCTGCGAGTCGACGCAGCTGAGGAAATATATGCGAGGATGTCCGTATTTATGAAGCAGCAAGCATGCTCAAGGCTAAACCAAGCTGATTTAGCATGTAACATGCTTGCAGTGGCGTCGGCTCACACTCTATTACATTTAGCCCAATGTGTTATCTAGAACGTCACCAACTTCAGGCGACATGGAAGAGGGGCTGACCCCGGAGCTGCAGGTGCTGAAGAACATGGACACAGTATGGAGATACTACAGGGAATGTCCATTCAAACTGGTAATACAGTGCTCACCATTGATGGGCATCACGGGTCGTCTGTCCAGCAGCTCCCAGAGGCGGGCGCCAGCCCCGAACCCCTTCATCAGTTCTGCATAGAAAGAGCTGAGTCCTGCAAAAAAAAAATGTCTATCAGCAAATTACATCCCAATTTGAATTAATCAACAGCATGGGCACAGTGGTTAGCATTGCTGAAAATATCCGTCAGACATGGATGTGGGTAATGTCCATGCTATTGGTGTTACTGTATCACGTACCTCCAATGCTGATTCCAACCCAGAATGCATACATCAGGAATGAGGACAGCTCCCCTATGGTCATCTGTGACGCTCCAGTCAGCAGACCCCCTTTGTACAGCACAGCCAGCACAATCAGGTTCCCGGACAGGCCAGTCTACACAACGGAATAATAATTATTATATTAATAAATAGTTATTAATATTTTTAGTATTAGGTACATTCTTTATCACCAGTGCCATTTTTCAGCAGGAACGCTCAATAACTGTGACAATGTTCTTGGCCAAAATGTATTCTCCACAAGGTAACTTATTTTAAAGGCCCCTTTGAGTGACTTCTTTTCTATAGCTCCACCCACACTAGCTCCACCCACACTAGCTCCACCCACAGCTCCTGAACCTATTTTTCCAGAAAAATAGCCCTGACCATATGCTTTATATTACTGACTTTATTCAAGCCCTCACATAACACAAGTGTTTCCACCATTTATCATATATGTTGGTGTCAGATGGGCATTCATAGGCATTTAATACTTTCTTTCCTAAATATCACCTGCAGGGGGCGCTATGGGTCACAGACATGAGTGGGCAGACAATGCTGGCTCTACCCTCCACCAAGGACCCACACACCTACCCTGGCACCCTGAGGCCCATCTGCCAAGTGAACAGAAACGAACAAGAGTCCTCTCATCAAAGCAGTGCTGGGGCAGGATTGGGGGAGCTACAGAGGCATCATTCTACCCCAGTGATGAACCGTTCTGCCCCTGACTCGGTTTATCCAATATTAAATTTATAGTTAGCATTCAGGGAAGAAGTAATTCAGCAATAACTGGGCTGTTATAAGGGACAATAACACTCAAATCCACCAAGAAAATATATAACTTAACCGGCAGTAAATAGAGAATTATAATATATAAACATGGAACACAAAAATTCACACTCACCAGCCCAAAGAAACCGGCCCTTGCAAAGGCCTCCTTGTTAGTCAGGTCCAGCACATGATCCACTTTATGGTCATATTTCTCTATCTCCAGGATCTCCTTCCCAAATGCCCGCACGGTCCTTATATTCCCGATACGCTCTTCTGCCAGCTGGGGACAGGAGGAGAGAACCCACAGTCTCAGCACGTTACTTGTAAGCAGCTAACATTCACCAAGAAATGGATGTATTATACGTAACAAGGGGGGGGAAATAAAGCAATGTGACCTGTGACCAATAATAGTACACAGCAAAGATACCAGCATATATGAATTAGAGATGTGCGCGGACCCTTGTGTTTCGGTTTGGCTTTGGTAAAATCACCCTCGCATCTTATGGTTTTGGTTTTGGCAAACTACCCTCAAGTGTTTGGATTCGGATCTGGATTTTTAAAAACAAATTGATAAAAACAGCTAAAATCATGTAATTGGACCTTCCAAAAACGGCATTCGGTTTCTAAATCAGTGTTCTGAAGTGACAGCAGATCTGAGCTGAGACATAAGTTTGGATGTGTTAGTTTTTCAGGAAACGATATACGATTACTGATACCCCTAAGGAATTCTCTTTACATGTTGTACTAATCCTACTGGCTGTACTGACGAGGAAGACATTATTATAGGGCTGCTGTAATGTGTAATTATGATATAGGAGTATACGTGTTCTGTAGTGCTGTACACAGGGAATATAATACAAACAAAAAAATCAAAGTACATTAGACAGTTACAGACTAGCGTACATATTCACAGATTAACATAATTACAAGACACAAGTCCGCCAATTACATCATTACAGCAAGAAATAAGGTTGGAGATATAGGGGGCTGAAGCAGTGGCTGAGGGCTTTGAAGGTGAGTGAGGGGAGTCTGGACGTGATTCTGTAGAAGACCAGGAGGTAGTGCAGGAGCTGATACTCGGCGGTAGCAGAGGTGACAATGAAGTGGACACAAGCAGCCCCGAGCAGGGTTGTCTTAACAGCAGTGTGGGCCCTGGGCAAAGCAATACACTGGGGCCCCTACTCACCCATTCACGGGAAATTTTTTTAATGGTCAATAAAATTAAACCCCCTGCATGCCCATCAGACCTCCCACACATGCAGAGAGACTGGTCTGAAGCCGGCAAATGATGTGATACTGGGACTGAGGTAGGGATTGATGGGGTAGGGGAGGTTAGATCAGAATACAGTGCACCGGCGGCCGGCTTATAAAAATATCACAAATTTACCAACTGGCCGCGGCTGCAGGGGGGCGGGTTGGCAGGCCCCTACAAGCTTCGGACCCTTGGGCAGCTGCCCAACAAGCCCAATGGAATAGATGGCCCTGGCCCCGAGCGGGGTAATCATTAATCAATTACAGGGTAATTACAGTAATTAAGGAGGGAGATGATCAAGGCAATGAATGGAGGCTTTCGGGTAGGAAAGTGTCTGATCCTGGAAATATAAAACGGAGGTGAAAGTGGCAGGACTGGGAGAGGGACTGGATGGGGGTGAAGGAAATGACCGAATCAAGCAATACACCCAGACTGCAGACATGGGAGACTGACTACAGAACTAATTGTACAATTACAGGGCTATAATTCAGTAGTATAGACTTTCCCAAACAATGGACATATATGACAGAATATTGGAAAGTTGCACGGGTTCCATGTATTGTTTCCAATCTGATATAAAGTACTTCCACTGACAAATCCAATAACAAAAGTGCACCAACATCTCTCGTCTCAAACAGCTTCTAACTCGATCCCTTCATGATCAGAGTCTCCCATCCGCACTCATAACCTGCTCCCATTCCCAGTTACGGACTTTTATCATGCTGCACATCATACAACAAGACTTTCCTCCAGGTGCATAACTAGACCTTAAGCTCTAGCTCCCCCACCCCTCCCACCGCGGCTCCACCCCCCTCCCCTTCTGCTATTTGCCTCTGCTCCGTAGTCATCCTCCTTCAGCGTGTGCTGCGCAGGGCAGGCACATCTCCTCTCCTGGTCGGCTCAGACTCTCCTCACTGACTGATGCTGGGAGTAGGAGTGGCTATGCTGGGACATCCCTGGATCCCAGCCACGCCTCCTCCCAATACAGTCAGTGAGGAGAGACGGAGGAGGAGCCAACCGGGAGGGCAGATGTACCTGCACTGCACAGCACACTGCTGGAGGAGGACACAACTACAGCTGGCCTTGCAGTATAGGTGCGGGGGGGACGGACGGACCCCGGAGATGGCCTAGGCTCCATAGCAGCCATACCACTGCATCTATGGTAGTTACACCAGTGCTTTCCCTTATATATATGAAACCTAAAAACTGACTTCTCTGGAGCTTATCAAATTCTTGACCCTCCCAGATCTTACATAAAAAATACCTTTATTATTTTATATTCCAAAATATTTATGGACTCCCAAAACCAGCACTAATCTCATCTCCCTCTACACACGGGCCTGCTGACTCCACTCTGCCAATGATTGCCACCTCTCTTACCAACTGACCACCTCTTCCCACTCTGGGGACTTCTCTGGTTCTGCTCCTCACCACTGGAACTCACTCCCCTCTGACTCACAACCTCCCTCCAAATTTTACTGCAGGCTCCAGAAACACATTTCTCTATTTCATCCTCCACTTTCTGTCCTTGCACAATGAATCAGCATGTACAGTATATGACTGCCGTCACTCTATAGCTTGCACTGCTCCATCCCTCATATAGGGGGTTATTCAGACCTGGTCGCAAGCGCTGAGTGCTCGCAACTGGACCGATGTTTCCCCACGGGACATGCGCACATCGGAGCCGGCTCCGACGTACACATGCGTGAGACCCGGCTAGCGACGGGCGCTCCGTCGCTACGGGTCTCGCACCAAAGGGGGCGAGCTGTCGATGGTGAGTGACAACTCGCCCCATTTGGGAGGCGGGCAGGGGGCGTGATGGAATGCTTGCCATTTGGGGGCGGCCCCACTGACATCAGCAATGATGTCAGTGGGGAGCTTCCTGCTCGATCAGAGCAGAAAGCTCCCTGGGGCTTGCGGTTGACGAGACCCAACCTTAGGGTCTCGTCGCAAGCCCCGATGGTCTTGACCATCGCGACCATCACCCTGGTCGATCACAAGAGCTGTGGGTGGTAACCCACAGCCTAGCGATCGACCAGGAGGTGGCACTTAAAAAAGTAAGTGGCCGCCCTCATTCAGAGCGATCGTTTGCAGCAAGCGATCAACTCTGAATGAGGTCCATAGTCTTACCTATCTTACCCACCACATCACCATCTCTCCTTTGGTATTCGTTTTCAAAGAGTAGCTCGGAGCCCGTCTGCTGCGCTCACACAGGATCAGCCAGCGCTAGTTCTATAGCAGCAGTATAGTGACTCTTTGGTTATAGTAGTTGCATTCATACAATATTTATAGTGGTTATCATAACTGCCATGTACATAAATGTCCTCTTGCATCTGTGCTGCGTAAACAGCAAATCACAAGGCATGCGCCTGCAAGCGGGTACGTGCACTGTGTTCGCCCCTGTGACTCCATAGGACTAAATGGTACGATCGTAGCGCACGCCATAATGTACCGTAGCGTATGCTGCTGTGTTTAATCACATGGAGCGACGCGTGCACGGGTTTGTAGCGTGAATGGCAAGGATGTAACAGGACACATCTGTATATATTGTTTTGTGTTTGCACTGTACTTTGTATAGCGCTGAGGATCCATGTGGCAAAGTACAGTACAAATAAAATACAACAACAAGAAGCAGCACTCCTTCCCAATGTCATCTAACTGGACCTACACACGCCAGTGGTACTGACCATACCTCATATATCCAACTCCTATATCCTACAGCATGGGTACTTACAGTAATTAAGGAGCATACACACGGTCAGATAAAAAAAGAATGATATAAACTATAACAATATCGTTTATATTGTTCTTTTTTTTTTAACCCCTAAACGACCAAACAATGGTCGATGCCCAGGCACGGATGGTCGATATCGATAGACCATCGCGGATCATTACATCGTTTGGGGTTTATTGCATGTGCTGGCTGTTCAATATCGAACATCCAACACTTGCAGGACGATCAGACAACGATATCTAATCAATGTCTGATCATCCCGTGTGTACGGGCCATTAGTTTTGATCCGGCACTAGTGATACCATGTTTAGTGCAAATATTATATATATTTTTTTCTCACAATCAATAGGGTGTAGTTAACTCAGCTATTAATAGATTACTTCCTGATAGATTATACCAACATATTTAGCTTAATCCAATTATTAATTACAGAAAATGATTCCTATAGCTGAGGTGCATTAGTACAAACAACAAAGAGAACGGAGACTATTCAGTATGGTGCACTCGATATTATTCACACAACCCTCATCTATATGCAGAACTACAAAACTATCATAATCTTTATTCATTTCTTCCAAAAAAAACCACACACAACATTTTCCAAGCGTTCCATTTATTAGGCAAAATATTTAAAATTCACAGAAAATAAAAATTAAAAAAAGTTTAATGCATAAAAGGAAGAAAAAACAAAACTGTGTATTAAAACTGTCTCTCTATACCGCTGTTTAGTTTATATACGTATCCTTTATAGGAGTTGGCTTTCAGTATCTCTATGGTCTATAATATGACTATAATATAATCGGCCTGTCACAAGCAGGCTTATGATCCACTTTTCACTAGTAATAGAACCAGTTTCACCTCCAATAAGTTCACGTCCCAGCAGTTATGGTTAAGTAACAGATTGTCTCTTATTTGGTAATTCAGATCATATTTTGTTGCAAATGGTAATAATTTGTTACAATAGAAACAATTACCATCTACTGCTGAGACAAAATTACTAATGGTTACAATAGTCAGTGAGATGAAATGTCTGATCTTCCTCACTCTGGGGGTGAATATTATTATCCTTTCACCTCTATAACAGTGTGATTATGTATAGTCTACAGCCATGGCCAAAGGTGTTGGGAATGACACAAGTATTGGTTTTCACAAAGTTTGCTGCTTCAGTGTTATTAGACCTTTTTGTCAGCTGTTACTATGGTATACTGAGGTAAGATTACAGCATTACATAAGTGTCAGCTGTTACTATGGTATACTGAGGTAACATTACAGCATTACATAAGTGTCAGCTGTTACTATGGTATACTGAGGTAACATTACAGCATTACATAAGTGTCAGCTGTTACTATGGTATACTGAGGTAACATTACAGCATTACATAAGTGTCAGCTGTTACTATGGTATACTGAGGTAACATTACAGCATTACATAAGTGTCAGAGGCTTTTATTGACAATTACATTACGTTTATGCAGAGAGTTAATATTTGTAGTGTTGACCCTTCCTTTACAAGACCTCTCTGCAATTCGCCCTGACATTCTGTCACTCACCTTCTGGGCCACATACTGACTAATGGCCGCCCATTCTTGCCTAATCTATGCTTGGGATTTGTCAAAATTTGTGGGGTTTTGTTTGTCCACCCACTTTTGAGGATTGACCACAAGTTCTCAATGGAATTAAGGCCTGGGGAGTTTCCTGGCCATGGATCCCAAATGTTGATGTTTTGTTCACCGAGTCACTTTTGCCTTATGGCAAGGTGCTCCATCATGCTGGAAAAGGCATTGTTCATCACCAAACTGTTCTTGGATGGTTGGGAGAAGTTGCTCTTGGAGGATGTTTTGGTACCATTCTTTATTCATGGCTGTGTTCTTAGGCAAAATTGTGAGTGAGCCCACTCCCTTGGCTGAGAAGTAACCCCACACATGAATGGCCTCAGGATGCTTTACTATTGGCATGACACAGGACTGATGGTAGTGCTCACCTTTCCTTCTCCGGACAAGCATTTGTCCAGATGCCCCAAACAATCTGAAAGGGTTTTCATTAGAGAAAATAACTTTAAACCAGTCCTCAGCAGTCCAATCCCTGTACCTTCTGAAGAATATCAGTCTGACCCAGATGATTTCCTGGAGAAAAGTGGTTTCTTTGCTGCCCTCCTCCAAAAGTCTTTGCCTCACTGTGTGTGCAGATGCACTCAGACCTGCCTGCTGCCAATAAGTTGGTATAGTAATAAGGCACAGAACACTATAGGATATGGGATCGGTAGGAATGGGTATTGAGGTGAATGCATACTATTTAATAGTATATAATTTGGAATGTGAATATTACACAAGACATTAATACTAGTAATGAGTCTGTATATCTTACACTATTCACACGGATAAGGGATTATATAATAACACTACATTACTAATTATACTATATAGATAATATTTGATCTTATATATGTAGATAGTGAACATTATATAGTGTAAGTATTAATCACTATTTTTGTTCACAATCACTTCACTAAATATTTGTAAAATTATATTATAAACAGGAGTTATAAATATTTTTTTAAAACACTCATTATTAATACTAGAATTAGTATTATTTATATTAATTTTACACCAACACTTATGACCAGATTCACATGGCATGAATATATATTACCATTTCTCAATGATTAATATAAGTAAGATATATTATTTTTCATTACAGTACATCATAAAAATCTAATAATTAATTAAGACAATACTGTATATTCTAATGAGGAATTGTCCTTCTAACAATTATCTAGATATATACTAATAAATGATGAATGTACACACTACGCTACTATTATAAGAGAACATCTATAAACAATGAGGTAGTGATGTTGTATGTAAAATCCATGTTATAATAAATATGAGCATAATCAAGTTTATCTGTATTAATCCGTGATGACTCCTGAGGTAGGGAGATCAATCCCAATAATCTGTCCAGAGATTATTAAATATTTGGGTGATATTATACCTATTTTTAATAAAGATACATTTAATTGATAAATGCATATATGACGAAATAGCCCCAACGGTCTGTTACCAGGAGCTATATACAAATGAATGGAGCTCCATAGTGACGAATAGAGAGATGGAGAAACATAACAAATAGTGACCTAGACGGCAGCATGAGATTCATATGGACCAATGAGGACATGACCTGGGGGATAAGTGAGGATGGACATTGACCCTCGGGTTCAACTAAAGCAGCCCCAGGTGAAACGCGTTGGTGTTACATATTCTAACCGCTGGCTATATGTAACTGATATCAGGATGGCTTAATAAGACTGATTGCAAATTATATGGACTGAAGTATATGGTTTCCTACTGAGAGAAACATCACTGTGTAAACTATACATAATCACACTGCTACACAGGAGAAAGGATAATAATAGTCACCCCCAGAGTGAGGAAGATCAGACGGAGCATTGCAGCTCACTGACTATTGTAACCATTTGTAATTTTCTCTCAGCAGTAGATGGTAATTATTATTGTAACTAATTATTACCATCTGCAACAAAATATGATCTGATATTGTATTCCTCTGTCCCACAGATTGTAAGCTTATATGGTCTCTTACCTCTGTCTGATAACAGCCAGTATTGTTTTATTACTGAGAGTACACTGGTGTTATATAAATATATGATAGGAGGAGATCTTACAGAGTGCCATTGGCAATGACATCACATGCATCATAGAGAGTGACATCATACACACATTCCTGAGAGTACACTGGTGTTATATAAATATATGTTAGGAGGAGGAGATCTTACAGAGTGCCATTGGCAATGACATCACATGCATCATAGAGAGTGACATCATACACACATTACTGAGAGTACACTGGTGTTATATAAATATATGTTAGGAGGAGGAGATCCTCCAGAGTGCCATTGGCAATGACATCACATGCATCATAGAGAGTGACATCATACACACATTACTGAGAGTACACTGGTGTTATATAAATATATGATAGGAGGAGGAGATCCTCCAGAGTGCCATTGGCAATGACATCACATGCATCATAGATAGTGACATCATACACACATTACTGAGAGTACACTGGTGCTATATAAATATATGTTAGGAGGAGGAGATCCCCCAGAGTGCCATCGGCAATGACATCACATGCATCATAGAGAGTGACATCATACACACATTACTGAGAGTACACTGGTGTTATATAAATATATGTTAGGAGGAGGAGATCTTACAGAGTGCTATCGGCAATGACATCACATATATCATAGAGAGTGACATCATACACACATTACTGAGAGTACACTGGTGTTATATAAATATATGTTAGGAGGAGGAGATCCCCCAGAGTGCCATCGGCAATGACATCACATGCATCATAGAGAGTGACATCATACACACATTACTGAGAGTACACTGGTGTTATATAAATATATGTTAGGAGGAGGAGATCTTACAGATTGCTATCGGCAATGACATCACATACATCATAGAGAGTGACATCATACACACATTCCTGAGAGTACACTGGTGTTATATAAATATATGTTAGGAGGAGGAGATCTTACAGAGTGCTATCGGCAATGACATCACATGCATCATAGAGAGTGACATCATACACACATTACTGAGAGTACACTGGTGTTATATAAATATATGTTAGGAGGAGGAGATCCTCCAGATTGCTATCGGCAATGACATCACATGCATCATAGATAGTGACATCATACACACATTACTGAGAGTACACTGGTGTTATATAAATATATGTTAGGAGGAGGAGATCCCCCAGAGTGCCATCGGCAATGACATCACATGCATCATAGAGAGTGACATCATACACACATTACTGAGAGTACACTGGTGTTATATAAATATATGTTAGGAGGAGGAGATCCTCCAGATTGCTATCGGCAATGACATCACATGCATCATAGATAGTGACATCATACACACATTACTGAGAGTACACTGGTGTTATATAAATATATGTTAGGAGGATTAGATCCCCCAGATTGCTATCGGCAATGACATCACATGCATCATAGAGAGTGACATCATACACACATTACTGAGAGTACACTGGTGTTATATAAATATATATGTTAGGAGGAGGAGATATTACAGAGTGCTATCGGCAATGACATCACATGAATCATAGAGAGTGACATCATACACACATTACTGAGAGTACACTGGTGCTATACAAATATATGTTAGGAGGAGGAGATCCTCCATATTGCTATCGGCAATGACATCACATGCATCATAGAGAGTGACATCATACACACATTACTGAGAGTACACTGGTGTTATATAAATATATGTTAGGAGGAGGAGATCCCCCAGATTGCCATCGGCAATGACATCACATACATCATAGAGAGTGACATCACACACACATTACTGAGAGTACACTGGTGTTATATAAATATATGTTAGGTGGAGGAGATCTTCCAGATTGCCATCGGCAATGACATCACATGCATCATAGAGAGTGACATCATACACACATTCCTGAGAGTACACTGGTGTTATATAAATATATGTTAGGAGGAGGAGATCCTCCAGATTGCTATCGGCAATGACATCACATGCATCATAGAGAGTGACATCATACACACATTACTGAGAGTACACTGGTGTTATATAAATATATGTTAGGAGGAGGAGATCCTCCAGATTGCTATCGGCAATGACATCACATGCATCATAGAGAGTGACATCATACACACATTACTGAGAGTACACTGGTGTTATATAAATATATGTTAGGAGGAGGAGATCCCCCAGAGTGCCATCGGCAATGACATCACATGCATCATAGAGAGTGACATCATACACACATTACTGAGAGTACACTGGTGTTATATAAATATATGTTAGGAGGAGGAGATCCCCCAGAGTGCCATCGGCAATGACATCACATACATCATAGAGAGTGACATCATACACACATTACTGAGAGTACACTGGTGTTATATAAATATATGTTAGGAGGAGGAGATCCCCCAGAGTGCCATCGGCAATGACATCACATGCATCATAGAGAGTGACATCACACACACATTACTGAGAGTACACTGGTGTTATATAAATATATGTTAGGAGGAGGAGATCCTCCATATTGCTATCGGCAATGACATCACATGCATCATAGAGAGTGACATCATACACACATTACTGAGACTACACTGGTGCTATATAAATATATGTTAGGAGGAGGAGATCCCCCAGAGTGCCATCGGCAATGACATCACATACATCATAGATAGTGACATCATACACACATTACTGAGAGTACACTGGTGCTATATAAATATATGTTAGGAGGAGGAGATCTTACAGATTGCCATCGGCAATGACATCACATGCATCATAGAGAGTGACATCATACACACATTACTGAGAGTACACTGGTGCTATATAAATATATGTTAGGAGGAGGAGATCTTACAGAGTGCCATCGGCAATGACATCACATATATCATAGAGAGTGACATCATACACACATTACTGAGAGTACACTGGTGTTATATAAATATATGTTAGGAGGAGGAGATCCTCCAGAGTGCCATCGGCAATGACATCACATGCATCATAGAGAGTGACATCACACACACATTACTGAGAGTACACTGGTGTTATATAAATATATGTTAGGAGGAGGAGATCTTACAGATTGCTATCGGCAATGACATCACATACATCATAGAGAGTGACATCATACACACATTACTGAGACTACACTGGTGTTATATAAATATATGTTAGGAGGATTAGATCCCCCAGATTGCTATCGGCAATGACATCACATATCATAGAGAGTGACATCATACACACATTACTGAGAGTACACTGGTGCTATATAAATATATGTTAGGAGGAGGAGATCCCCCAGATTGCTATCGGCAATGACATCACATGCATCATAGAGAGTGACATCATACACACATTACTGAGAGTACACTGGTGCTATATAAATATATGTTAGGAGGATTAGATCCCCCAGATTGCTATCGGCAATGACATCACATGCATCATAGAGAGTGACATCATACACACATTACTGAGAGTACACTGGTGCTATATAAATATATGTTAGGAGGAGGAGATCCCCCAGAGTGCTATCGGCAATGACATCACATACATCATAGAGAGTGACATCATACACACATTACTGAGAGTACACTGGTGCTATATAAATATATGTTAGGAGGAGGAGATCCCCCAGATTGCTATCGGCAATGACATCACATACATCATAGAGAGTGACATCATACACACATTACTGAGAGTACACTGGTGTTATATAAATATATGTTAGGAGGAGGAGATCCCCCAGAGTGCTATCGGCAATGACATCACATGCATCATAGAGAGTGACATCATACACACATTACTGAGAGTACACTGGTGCTATATAAATATATGTTAGGAGGAGGAGATCCCCCAGAGTGCTATCGGCAATGACATCACATGCATCATAGAGAGTGACATCATACACACATTACTGAGAGTACACTGGTGTTATATAAATATATGTTAGGAGGAGGAGATCTTACAGAGTGCCATCGGCAATGACATCACATGCATCATAGAGAGTGACATCATACACACATTCCTGAGAGTACACTGGTGCTATATAAATATATGTTAGGAGGAGGAGATCCCCCAGATTGCCATCGGCAATGACATCACATGCATCATAGATAGTGACATCATACACACATTACTGAGAGTACACTGGTGTTATATAAATATATGTTAGGAGGAGGAGATCCCCCAGATTGCCATCGGCAATGACATCACATACATCATAGAGAGTGACATCATACACACATTACTGAGAGTACACTGGTGTTATATAAATATATGTTAGGAGGAGGAGATCCCCCAGATTGCCATCGGCAATGACATCACATGCATCATAGAGAGTGACATCATACACACATTACTGAGAGTACACTGGTGTTATATAAATATATGTTAGGAGGAGGAGATCTTACAGAGTGCCATCGGCAATGACATCACATGCATCATAGAGAGTGACATCATACACACATTCCTGAGAGTACACTGGTGCTATATAAATATATGTTAGGAGGAGGAGATCCCCCAGATTGCCATCGGCAATGACATCACATGCATCATAGATAGTGACATCATACACACATTACTGAAAGTACACTGGTGTTATATAAATATATGTTAGGAGGAGGAGATCCCCCAGATTGCCATCGGCAATGACATCACATGCATCATAGAGAGTGACATCATACACACATTACTGAGAGTACACTGGTGTTATATAAATATATGTTAGGAGGAGGAGATATTACAGATTGCCATCGGCAATGACATCACATGCATCATAGAGAGTGACATCATACACACATTACTGAGAGTACACTGGTGCTATATAAATATATGTTAGGAGGAGGAGATCCCCCATATTGCTATCGGCAATGACATCACATACATCATAGAGAGTGACATCATACACACATTACTGAGAGTACACTGGTGTTATATAAATATATGTTAGGAGGAGGAGATCCCCCAGATTGCTATCGGCAATGACATCACATGCATCATAGAGAGTGACATCATACACACATTACTGAGAGTACACTGGTGCTATATAAATATATGTTAGGAGGAGGAGATCCCCCAGATTGCTATCGGCAATGACATCACATACATCATAGAGAGTGACATCATACACACATTACTGAGAGTACACTGGTGTTATATAAATATATGTTAGGAGGAGGAGATCTTACAGAGTGCCATCGGCAATGACATCACATGCATCGTAGAGAGTGACATCATACACACATTACTGAGAGTACACTGGTGTTATATAAATATATGTTAGGAGGAGGAGATCTTACAGAGTGCTATCGGCAATGACATCACATGCATCATAGAGAGTGACATCATACACACATTACTGAGAGTATACTGGTGTTATATAAATATATGTTAGGAGGAGGAGATCCCCCAGAGTGCCATCGGCAATGACATCACATACATCATAGAGAGTGACATCATACACACATTACTGAGAGTACACTGGTGCTATATAAATATATGTTAGGAGGAGGAGATCCCCCAGAGTGCCATCGGCAATGACATCACATACATCATAGAGAGTGACATCATACACACATTACTGAGAGTACACTGGTGTTATATAAATATATGTTAGGAGGAGGAGATCCCCCAGAGTGCTATCGGCAATGACATCACATGCATCATAGAGAGTGACATCATACACACATTACTGAGAGTACACTGGTGTTATATAAATATATGTTAGGAGGAGGAGATCTTACAGATTGCTATCGGCAATGACATCACATGCATCATAGAGAGTGACATCATACACACATTACTGAGAGTACACTGGTGTTATATAAATATATGTTAGGAGGAGGAGATCTTACAGAGTGCCATCGGCAATGACATCACATACATCATAGAGAGTGACATCATACACACATTACTGAGAGTACACTGGTGTTATATAAATATATGTTAGGAGGAGGAGATCCTCCATATTGCTATCGGCAATGACATCACATGCATCATAGAGAGTGACATCATACACACATTACTGAGAGTACACTGGTGCTATATAAATATATGTTAGGAGGAGGAGATCCTCCAGATTGCTATCGGCAATGACATCACATGCATCATAGAGAGTGACATCATACACACATTACTGAGAGTACACTGGTGCTATATAAATATATGTTAGGAGGAGGAGATGTTACAGATTGCTATCGGCAATGACATCACATACATCATAGAGAGTGACATCATACACACATTACTGAGAGTATACTGGTGTTATATAAATATATGTTAGGAGGAGGAGATCCCCCAGATTGCTATCGGCAATGACATCACATGCATCATAGAGAGTGACATCATACACACATTACTGAGAGTATACTGATGCTATATAAATATATGTTAGGAGGAGGAGATCCTCCATATTGCTATCGGCAATGACATCACATGCATCATAGATAGTGACATCATACACACATTACTGAGAGTACACTGGTGCTATATAAATATATGTTAGGAGGAGGAGATCCCCCAGAGTGCCATCGGCAATGACATCACATATATCATAGAGAGTGACATCATACACACATTACTGAGAGTACACTGGTGCTATATAAATATATGTTAGGAGGAGGAGATCCCCCAGATTGCTATCGGCAATGACATCACATACATCATAGAGAGTGACATCACACACACATTACTGAGAGTACACTGGTGTTATATAAATATATGTTAGGAGGAGGAGATCCCCCAGAGTGCTATCGGCAATGACATCACATGCATCATAGAGAGTGACATCATACACACATTACTGAGAGTACACTGGTGCTATATAAATATATGTTAGGAGGAGGAGATCCCCCAGATTGCTATCGGCAATGACATCACATACATCATAGAGAGTGACATCATACACACATTACTGAGAGTACACTGGTGCTATATAAATATATGTTAGGAGGAGGAGATCCCCCAGATTGCTTTCGGCAATGACATCACATGCATCATAGAGAGTGACATCATACACACATTACTGAGAGTACACTGGTGCTATATAAATATATGTTAGGAGGAGGAGATCCCCCAGATTGCTATCGGCAATGACATCACATGCATCATAGAGAGTGACATCATACACACATTACTGAGAGTACACTGGTGTTATATAAATATATGTTAGGAGGAGGAGATCCCCCAGAGTGCTATCGGCAATGACATCACATGCATCATAGAGAGTGACATCATACACACATTACTGAGAGTACACTGGTGTTATATAAATATATGTTAGGAGGAGGAGATCCCCCAGAGTGCTATCGGCAATGACATCACATGCATCATAGAGAGTGACATCATACACACATTACTGAGAGTACACTGGTGTTATATAAATATATGTTAGGAGGAGGAGATCTTACAGAGTGCCATCGGCAATGACATCACATGCATCATAGAGAGTGACATCATACACACATTACTGAGAGTACACTGGTGCTATATAAATATATGTTAGGAGGAGGAGATCCCCCAGATTGCCATCGGCAATGACATCACATGCATCATAGATAGTGACATCATACACACATTACTGAGAGTACACTGGTGTTATATAAATATATGTTAGGAGGAGGAGATCCCCCAGATTGCCATCGGCAATGACATCACATACATCATAGAGAGTGACATCATACACACATTACTGAGAGTACACTGGTGTTATATAAATATATGTTAGGAGGAGGAGATCCCCCAGATTGCCATCGGCAATGACATCACATGCATCATAGAGAGTGACATCATACACACATTCCTGAGAGTACACTGGTGCTATATAAATATATGTTAGGAGGAGGAGATCCCCCAGATTGCCATCGGCAATGACATCACATGCATCATAGATAGTGACATCATACACACATTACTGAGAGTACACTGGTGTTATATAAATATATGTTAGGAGGAGGAGATCCCCCAGATTGCCATCGGCAATGACATCACATACATCATAGAGAGTGACATCATACACACATTACTGAGACTACACTGGTGTTATATAAATATATGTTAGGAGGAGGAGATCCCCCAGATTGCTATCGGCAATGACATCACATGCATCATAGATAGTGACATCATACACACATTACTGAGAGTACACTGGTGCTATATAAATATATGTTAGGAGGAGGAGATCCCCCAGAGTGCCATCGGCAATGACATCACATGCATCATAGAGAGTGACATCATACACACATTACTGAGAGTACACTGGTGTTATATAAATATATGTTAGGAGGAGGAGATCCCCCAGATTGCTATCGGCAATGACATCACATGCATCATAGAGAGTGACATCATACACACATTACTGAGAGTACACTGGTGTTATATAAATATATGTTAGGAGGAGGAGATCCCCCAGAGTGCCATCGGCAATGACATCACATACATCATAGAGAGTGACATCATACACACATTACTGAGAGTACACTGGTGTTATATAAATATATGTTAGGAGGAGGAGATCCTCCATATTGCTATCGGCAATGACATCACATGCATCATAGAGAGTGACATCATACACACATTACTGAGAGTACACTGGTGTTATATAAATATATGTTAGGAGGAGGAGATCCCCCAGAGAGCTATCAGCAATGACATCACATGCATCATAGAGAGTGACATCATACACACATTACTGAGAGTACACTGGTGCTATATAAATATATGTTAGGAGGAGGAGATCCCCCAGAGTGCCATCGGCAATGACATCACATGCATCATAGAGAGTGACATCATACACACATTACTGAGAGTACACTGGTGCTATATAAATATATGTTAGGAGGAGGAGATCCCCCAGAGTGCCATCGGCAATGACATCACATACATCATAGAGAGTGACATCATACACACATTACTGAGAGTACACTGGTGTTATATAAATATATGTTAGGAGGAGGAGATCCTCCATATTGCTATCGGCAATGACATCACATGCATCATAGATAGTGACATCATACACACATTACTGAGAGTACACTGGTGCTATATAAATATATGTTAGGAGGAGGAGATCCTCCATATTGCTATCGGCAATGACATCACATGCATCATAGAGAGTGACATCATACACACATTACTGAGAGTACACTGGTGTTATATAAATATATGTTAGGAGGAGGAGATCCTCCAGAGTGCCATCGGCAATGACATCACATGCATCATAGAGAGTGACATCATACACACATTACTGAGAGTACACTGGTGTTATATAAATATATGTTAGGAGGAGGAGATCCCCCAGATTGCTATCGGCAATGACATCACATGCATCATAGAGAGTGACATCATACACACATTACTGAGAGTACACTGGTGTTATATAAATATATGTTAGGAGGAGGAGATCCCCCAGAGTGCCATCGGCAATGACATCACATACATCATAGAGAGTGACATCATACACACATTACTGAGAGTACACTGGTGTTATATAAATATATGTTAGGAGGAGGAAATCCTCCATATTGCTATCGGCAATGACATCACATGCATCATAGAGAGTGACATCATACACACATTACTGAGAGTACACTGGTGTTATATAAATATATGTTAGGAGGAGGAGATCCCCCAGAGAGCTATCAGCAATGACATCACATGCATCATAGAGAGTGACATCATACACACATTACTGAGAGTACACTGGTGCTATATAAATATATGTTAGGAGGAGGAGATCCCCCAGAGTGCCATCGGCAATGACATCACATGCATCATAGAGAGTGACATCATACACACATTACTGAGAGTACACTGGTGCTATATAAATATATGTTAGGAGGAGGAGATCCCCCAGAGTGCCATCGGCAATGACATCACATACATCATAGAGAGTGACATCATACACACATTACTGAGAGTACACTGGTGTTATATAAATATATGTTAGGAGGAGGAGATCCTCCATATTGCTATCGGCAATGACATCACATGCATCATAGATAGTGACATCATACACACATTACTGAGAGTACACTGGTGCTATATAAATATATGTTAGGAGGAGGAGATCCTCCATATTGCTATCGGCAATGACATCACATGCATCATAGAGAGTGACATCATACACACATTACTGAGAGTACACTGGTGTTATATAAATATATGTTAGGAGGAGGAGATCCTCCAGAGTGCCATCGGCAATGACATCACATGCATCATAGAGAGTGACATCATACACACATTACTGAGAGTACACTGGTGTTATATAAATATATGTTAGGAGGAGGAGATCCCCCAGAGAGCTATCAGCAATGACATCACATGCATCATAGAGAGTGACATCATACACACATTACTGAGAGTACACTGGTGCTATATAAATATATGTTAGGAGGAGGAGATCCCCCAGAGTGCCATCGGCAATGACATCACATGCATCATAGAGAGTGACATCATACACACATTACTGAGAGTACACTGGTGCTATATAAATATATGTTAGGAGGAGGAGATCCCCCAGAGTGCCATCGGCAATGACATCACATACATCATAGAGAGTGACATCATACACACATTACTGAGAGTACACTGGTGTTATATAAATATATGTTAGGAGGAGGAGATCCTCCATATTGCTATCGGCAATGACATCACATGCATCATAGATAGTGACATCATACACACATTACTGAGAGTACACTGGTGCTATATAAATATATGTTAGGAGGAGGAGATCCTCCATATTGCTATCGGCAATGACATCACATGCATCATAGAGAGTGACATCATACACACATTACTGAGAGTACACTGGTGTTATATAAATATATGTTAGGAGGAGGAGATCCTCCAGAGTGCCATCGGCAATGACATCACATGCATCATAGAGAGTGACATCATACACACATTACTGAGAGTACACTGGTGTTATATAAATATATGTTAGGAGGAGGAGATCTTACAGATTGCCATCGGCAATGACATCACATACATCATAGAGAGTGACATCATACACACATTACTGAGAGTACACTGGTGTTATATAAATATATGTTAGGAGGAGGAGATCTTACAGATTGCCATCGGCAATGACATCACATACATCATAGATAGTGACATCATACACACATTACTGAGAGTACACTGGTGCTATATAAATATATGTTAGGAGGAGGAGATCCCCCAGATTGCTATCGGCAATGACATCACATACATCATAGAGAGTGACATCATACACACATTACTGAGAGTACACTGGTGTTATATAAATATATGTTAGGAGGAGGAGATCTTACAGATTGCCATCGGCAATGACATCACATGCATCATAGAGAGTGACATCATACACACATTACTGAGACTACACTGGTGTTATATAAATATATGTTAGGAGGAGGAGATCCCCCAGATTGCTATCGGCAATGACATCACATACATCATAGATAGTGACATCATACACACATTACTGAGAGTACACTGGTGTTATATAAATATATGTTAGGAGGAGGAGATCCCCCAGATTGCCATCGGCAATGACATCACATGCATCATAGAGAGTGACATCATACACACATTACTGAGAGTACACTGGTGCTATATAAATATATGTTAGGAGGAGTAGATCCCCCAGAGTGCCATCGGCAATGACATCACATGCATCATAGAGAGTGACATCATACACACATTACTGAGAGTACACTGGTGTTATATAAATATATGTTAGGAGGAGGAGATCCCCCAGATTGCTATCGGCAATGACATCACATACATCATAGAGAGTGACATCATACACACATTACTGAGAGTACACTGGTGTTATATAAATATATGTTAGGAGGAGGAGATCCCCCAGATTGCCATCGGCAATGACATCACATGCATCATAGAGAGTGACATCATACACACATTACTGAGAGTACACTGGTGCTATATAAATATATGTTAGGAGGAGTAGATCCCCCAGAGTGCCATCGGCAATGACATCACATGCATCATAGAGAGTGACATCATACACACATTACTGAGAGTACACTGGTGTTATATAAATATATGTTAGGAGGAGTAGATCCCCCAGAGTGCCATCGGCAATGACATCACATGCATCATAGAGAGTGACATCATACACACATTACTGAGAGTACACTGGTGTTATATAAATATATGTTAGGAGGAGGAGATCCCCCAGATTGCTATCGGCAATGACATCACATGCATCATAGATAGTGATATTACACACACATTACTGAATTTGTTACACTTATGAAATAAGATTATACAGGTAAACATTTCTCATATTCTGCTGGGGACTCACCTGAGTGGCTTCTGCAAGAGAATCCTGAGTCAGTTTAGAGACTTTTCGTAAATATCTCCCATAAAACACTGCGACAATGGCGAGGGGAGGCACGATGCTCAGCACGAATGTCGCCAGTTGTGGTGACACGAAAAACTACAGTGACAAAGAGAAATGAAACAGGGATCTATATGGAAGACCAAGTGCTACATATATACCCCCCTGCCCAGCTGCCCCTAGCTCACTTTCTTATCCCGGCAGCCGGTCTTCCTCTCCAAAGTCTGTCCCATCTCCACTGCAGTGGAAGTGCGCATTGCATGCACATAGAGGAGATGGGACAGACCATATACATACATACATACCTATATATAAAGCTGCCCAAATTATAAATTGACAACATTATTTAGTTAAATACAAACAGATGTCCAAGCATTACCATCATCCCAACACCGACAGACGCCTGCGCCAGGGCTCGGAGCCCATCCGATAGGTTCTCGGTGACTGATCGGCCAATCAGAACGGTGTCAGATGACAAGCGATTGATCAGCTCTCCTGTTCGAGTTTTGTCAAAGAACCCGACTTCCTGCCTCAGGACAGAGGAGAAGAGGGAGGAGCGGAGTCTGCGCACGATCCGCTGTCCTGGGGATGACAGGTTATAGATAAGACACGCGCTGTAACAGATTTATATTGAAGTTTTATAACTTTATTAAGAATAATAAGCATATCAAAAGAGAGGAAACCCAGCACTGAAGCAAGTAGGATTAATTAGATTAATGTACATATAATTAAATAAATAATATGCAAAATAAAGATAAATATTCAATTTATTACTAAATAACTATGAAATATGTCCAATAAAAACAGATATAAACTGAACCTTATTCAGAGTTGGACATAAATGTAAAATGCGCATGGGAAGAAAAATACTGCATTACATTAAAGGACAGGAGAGTACAGATAATAAGACCAAAAGTCACCTGAAGTCGAGTTAAAAGGAAATCAAACAAAACACAAATATAAAACACTTGTAACTTTTTCTGACGTCCACACTAATAACTGCATCAGCGGCCTCATCTTCCCATACAGAGGAGGATTATGCTGTATTTGTAAAAAGACGAGTGATCGCAGACACAGCAGTTATATTATATCTGCAGAATTGGGAGAGTCATAGACATGTTTGGTGACGCATCATCAGCTCACAACTTGTCCCAGGGGTCCAGTACAGACAAATGATCCCACTCCAAGCAGGCGTCCATCTATAGACACATTATACATAGATGCACCCTCACTGTACTTCAGCATCATCTGCTCACTCCTTGCAACCCCCAACAAGACCCCTTAGATGCACTGAGCCATAAGTGGAAAATGCATCCAAGTCTCCAGGGCACACGGTACGTATTGCATAATGATGGTCCGGCGCACTTCACAAAAAGTCACTGGGGAAAAAAAATCTGCATTTACGTCAATGCTGCACAAGGGGCCTGATCCAGCGAGGATCGCATTACGCCTCCTGCTGCATTATGTATCCGAGCTGCATTGTCCAACGCAGCATCAGATACTCTGAGGACCATCGGCTGGCTGCGTGACCTATGGGGTCCTGCAGCCAGCCGACACAGATTAGAGTAAGGGGCCAGGAAATCTCAGTCAGCCGACGAAGATCCTGGCCTCTTCCCTCCCCCACAACTGCGGCGACATGCCTCCGTTTCAGTAAATGGAGGCCATCACCACCCCCTCCCCACCCACAAACACCAGCAGACTGTCAATCACTGACAGTCTGCGTGCGGGATCGCAGACCCGTTTTGCATATGTGCAGAATGGTTCAGGCGCCTGTGGTTTCTGGTCAATGACTTTTACAGGCAGACCAGCGGACCCAACCCATGCCACGTGAACACATCCCACACCATTATGGAACCACCACCATCCTGCATGGTGCCTTGTTGAAAACTGGGTCTATGCCACACTTGTACCATACCATCAGCCGGAAACAACTGGAACTGTGACTCAGCGGACCACACCACATGTTGCCAGTACTCCAGGGTCCAATTAGCAACATCACGAACCCAGGTGAGGTGCTGTATCCAATTTCATAGTATTAACAGGGGCACTCTAGTGGTTTTCTGCTCCCATATCACATGGAAGCTAAAAGAACGCTGCACTGACCTGCTGCAATATACATCTGGTACCTCCTACATTCAAAGTGGATGAGATTTGAGCCTGTGTCACTTGTCTGTTACCTAGGACAATGCTGGGCAGATCCTGCTGGTCACTATCATTAAGCACCCGTGGTTGGCCACTGTGTTGTCCATGGTGGGTGGTAATGCCTTTCATGAGGTATTCCTGATACACACGACACCATAGATAGAAAAATTTTAAATGTCTGCACAACCTCGGAAATGGAATGTCCCATTCGTTGGGCACCCACTCTCATGCCCCATTCCAACTCCGATAATTCATGTTGCCTTGCCATGAGCAGCCGAGCAGATGTTAAATCTACCTCACGAGATGTCAGATTACAGGTCTGGGTATTTCCAAGGGCTTTTGGGATCAACAGCCGGTTCTGCTTTTGTGGCTATTATGACTGCATGTGCAGCAGTGCTTACATACCTTGTATCCCATGTTCTGTAATGTTTCCTAATGCAAGTCTTTTGCAATTATTACTAGTTTTGTTTGCACTATTTCCGTACTTTGTACGGCACTAAGAGACCCTTTGTGGTGCCATATAAATAAAGGCTAATAACACTATCAGTAGAAATACACAGTCATGGAGATGAGTAATACATTTCTGTTTAGTGAATGGGAATAAATTAGATGGTTGGGCAAATACTTTAGGTCTGGGGTTAAAGTGGGCCGGAACAGGGCAGAACTGCGTTCCGTCACTTCTATTTGGAGATGAAACCAGTTCCGCCTCCTCCGACCCACCTCAGCCCAGTGCCACAGCCTGGCTTCATTTGCTGTGCGCTGGGATTTTGTTACCAGCGGGTGCCTGGCTCCCTCCCCGCAGCTCTCTCCAGGGCAACGTTAGCGGTAGCCGGAGGCTCACTTTTGAGCTCCGGCTTCTGTGTTCCCCCCATGGACACTATGGTAGAGACGTCATGATGTCTCACCCTTTATTCAGAGGAGCAGATAGGCGGACGCAGGATCTGGGCTTAAGGTAAGTATCGTTGTTTTTTTTTTGTTGGTGTAAATGGCTTCACTATAAGGGGCATAACTTCTGGGAGCAGTACTGCCACAGGGGGCACCACTCCTGGGGGTCACTGCATAAGGGTCACCACTACTGGAGGCACTGGGGGCACCACTACTGGGGGGGGGGGGGGTTCCACCATTTTTCTAGGACTACTTTGAGCAGTGCTTTAGGGTATCCGGTCGACTCTTCAACATTCAGAAGGTCGAATATCAGAATGTCGACAGGTTGTGAATGTTGACACTAAAATGTCACCATATGTTTTCTTTGTTGATGTTTAGGGTTTATGATTAGTCTAAATTAACCCAAAAAAATATAGGTCAACATGTTGGTGTCAATATGCGTAATGTCAACATAATGCTTAATGTCAACATACTGAATGTGTCAACATCTTAACCATGTTGAACTTAATAACTGGCTACACACTGATTGATCAACCAAACGACCGTGTCGACATGCAGACAATCAGAACCTGTCGACAAGTCATACCACATAAGTACAAATGGATATTCTATATTTAAGCCTGAACTACACTAAAATGCACTGCCAGCTGGTTCCTTCTGTACCTCAGGTGTGGATTAAAAAATCTACAGTAAGAGAGGTCAACAGTGTCTAAGTAGACATCAACTGGTAGACAGGAAATTGGTCGACAGGTACAAAAGATAGACGGGTACAAAATGTCGACATGGTAAAAAAGTTGCCAAAATGGTCAATACATTTTTGTTTTGTTTTCTACCCTAATTTTTATCCTAACCCTTCCCTTGGTGCTTAACCCTAACTCCCCCTCTTGGTGCCTTACCCTAACCGTCCCTCCTGATTAGGCATCAGGAGGGACGGTTAGGGTTAGGCACCAAGAGGGAGAGGCACTTAACCCTCCGGTAAGTGCCTAAGCCTACAAAAAAAAATATGAGTCAACCATTTTTAAGTTGACCATCGTTGTGTCAAACTTTTGAACCTTCAATCTTCATCCATATCGACCTTTTGTGTGTCTACCAGTTGGGTTCTTTTACTTTACACTATTGATTGGTACCCTTGTACCTCAACTGTCTTGGTTTGGGGCAACTGTCTCACCATCCAGCAGTTGGCACATTTGTACCAACTCATGGGAAAGAGGAAGCATGTCCGCTCATTAAGGTGATTGGGTGCTTCACACACCAAGGCATCTGGGTGACACTGAAATGCTATGAAAAGCAAATCAAGAGTGATAGAAGAGGGACAGTTGGGTGGGACAGCAAATCACCACTAAAGAGCAAAAAAAAAGTCCCCAGAGTTAAGGCACACATCCACTAGACGATTAAATTGAGCAATTGAACTATAACGATATCGTTCAATAATCGCTTGCACATTGTTAAAAATATTTCTAAAACGACCAATGGAGCATGCTCCCGCTGGTCGTTTAGACATCTATGAGTGGGCAAACATGCTGGACTACCTGACGATAATGTCAGGTTAGGCACGCTTGCAGATGATGGATGACCCTGCACTGAATGACTCCTCACTCAGTGTAGGCACATCACAGACTGACAAACGACTGCACGATTACAATGTCATAATCGTGCAGTTGTTTTCATGTCTTTAAGTGGATGGGCAGCATAAGAAATGGCGAGCGCGAGTGCATATCACTGCGATCCAGATTCCGCAGCTCAGGGTGCAGCCGAAATTACTCTGCAAGTAATCGCACTGCACGTACGGGTGTAGGAGTCCTGTAAATAGCAGCACGGTTTTATCTGTTGGTCCGTTGTGGCGTGAACATACCTCTAACATGGTCATTCCCATGCTATTAGAGGTGGTGTGCAGAGCTGTAACTAGACTTTTTGGTGCCCTGTGCCAGAGAGAGCATTGGTGCCACCCCCCCACCCCCCACCCCCATTTTTTAAATAGGGACATAAGATAGTGCACCTGAAAAAGGGAAGAGATAGGAGAGGCCAGGAGATGCTGGGGATAAATAGGGACATAATATAGTGCACCTGAGAGAGGGTCATGGGCTCATGGGGAAGGGCCAGGGAAGAGATAGGGGAGGCCAGGAGATGCTGGGGATAAATAGTGACATAACATAGTGCACCTGAGAGAGGGTCATGGGCTCATGGGGAAGGGCCAGGGAAGAGATAGGGGAGGCCAGGAGATGCTGGGGATAAATAGGGACATAATATAGTGCACCTGAGAGAGGGCCATGGCCTCATGGGGAAGGGCCAGGGAAGAGATAGGGGAGGCCAGGAGATGCTGGGGATAAATAGGGACATAATATAGTGCACCTGAGAGAGGGCCATGGCCTCATGGGGAAGGGCCAGGGAAGAGATAGGAGAGGCTAGGAGATGCTGGGAATAAATAGGGACATAATATAGTGCACCTGAGAGAGGACCATGGCTTCATGGGGAAGGGCCAGGGAAGAGATAGGGGAGGCCAGGAGATGCTGGGGATAAATAGGGACATAATATAGTGCACCTGAGAGAGGGTCATGGCCTCATGGGGAAGGGCCAGGGAAGAGATAGGGGAGGCCAGGAGATGCTGGGGATAAATAGGGACATAATATAGTGCACCTGAGAGAGGGCCATGGCCTCATGGGGAAGGGCCAGGGAAGAGATAGGGGAGGCCAGGAGATGGTGGGGATAAATAGGGACATAATATAGTGCACCTGAGAGAGGGCCATGGCCTCATGGGGAAGGGATGGGGAAGAGATAGGGGAGGCCAGGAGATGCTGGGAATAAATAGGGACATAATATAGTGCACCTGAGAGAGGGCCATGGCCTCATGGGGAAGGGATGGGGAAGAGATAGGGGAGGCCAGGAGATGCTGGGGATAAATAGGGACATAATATAGTGCACCTGAGAGAGGGCCATGGCCTCATGGGGAAGGACCAGGGAAGAGATAGGGGAGGCCAGGAGATGCTGGGGATAAATAGGGACATAATATAGTGCACCTGAGAGAGGGCCATGGCCTCATGGGGAAGGGCCAGGGAAGAGATAGGGGAGGCCAGGTGATGCTGGGGATAAATAGGGACATAATATAGTGCACCTGAGAGAGGGCCATGGCCTCATGGGGAAGGGCCAGGGAAGAGATAGGGGAGGCCAGGAGATGCTGGGGATAAATAGGGACATAATATAGTGCACCTGAGAGAGGGCCATGGCCTCATGGGGAAGGGATGGGGAAGAGATAGGGGAGGCCAGGAGATGCTGGGGATAAATAGGGACATAATATAGTGCACCTGAGAGAGGGCCATGGCCTCATGGGGAAGGGATGGGGAAGAGATAGGGGAGGCCAGGAGATGCTGGGGATAAATAGGGACATAATATAGTGCACCTGAGAGAGGGCCATGGCCTCATGGGGAAGGGCCAGGGAAGAGATAGGGGAGGCCAGGTGATGCTGGGGATAAATAGGGACATAATATAGTGCACCTGAGAGAGGGCCATGGCCTCATGGGGAAGGGCCAGGGAAGAGATAGGGGAGGCCAGGAGATGCTGGGGATAAATAGGGACATAATATAGTGCACCTGAGAGAGGGCCATGGCCTCATGGGGAAGGGCCAGGGAAGAGATAGGGGAGGCCAGGAGATGCTGGGGATAAATAGGGACATAATTTAGTGCACCTGAGAGAGGGCCATGGCCTCATGGGGAAGGGCCAGGGAAGAGATAGGGGAGGCCAGGAGATGCTGGGGATAAATAGGGACATAATATAGTGCACCTGAGAGAGGGCCATGGCCTCATGGGGAAGGGCCAGGGAAGAGATAGGCGAGGCCAGGAGATGCTGGGGATAAAAGTAGAGGAAGCTACAAGTGAGAATGATAATAAACAGGAAAAGTGACAGGCCCAAACAGCGCCCCCTGCCCTGTGGTGCCCTGTGCCACGGCACTGGTGAAACTACCCTAGTTACGGCCCTGGTGGTGTGGCCGGCTTTACAAACACTTTTGATTTCAGAGGTATGTGTAAAGTGCAACATACACGTCTGTGGAGATCTCAGCGACTTATTTTTTGATCTCTCTCTTTGTAGGTCATCTTAAGTTTTCGCCTTAAGTTTGCGAGTTTTGGTGTGATCTTCTCACGCTCCTGTTTTTCACACAATCCTATTACAAAAGATGAGAAAATGCATTTGCACGAAAACGGTTAATGGACTAACCTGCGAAAAGTACAGCAAGATTTGGGGAAATCTATCTGTACCCCGTAAAACGGATAACTGACATAGGAAATCAATATAGAAGTGTATTAGTAGTCCTAATAAAAGTATTTAGGATTCTTAACTTGTGTTAAATAGCAAAATAAATGCTGCAGTTAAATTAGGAGTACATGAAAATAGGTGCAAGTATATTTTTGCGTCATTATTGGTCAAATCAAGCTAACCAAGGGATTCTGAAACAAGCCCATACATTTTTTTTTCACCCGCTTTGAGATGGTGAGTTCGCATGTGCAAAAACTTCATTAATAAGATTGCACGATGAGCGTTTTTTGTGCAAAAAGTTTGCACCTGCCTGCGAACACTCTTTGCCAAAATGCGGCTTTTCACGGCTAATTCGATATGAATTAGCTGGGTTTATTCACTACCCGATTACATAGAGCAATTGCACGTTTACGACATCGTAATCGTGAAATCGTTCAGTAATCGGGCACACATCGGGGATGTAAATGACGGAAATGACCAGCGATGCGCGCTCCCGCTGGTCGTTTCCGACATCAATCATCGCCCTAACATGCTGGTCAACCTGACGATCAGGTTGAGCATGTTAGTGGATGCTTGCTGTGCCTACACTGAATGACTGATCGCTCAGTGTAGGCACAGCACCAGACTGTGAAAGGATGGATCGGTCAGTGTAGGCACAGCACCAGACTGTGAAACGATGGATCGGTCAGTGTAGGCACAGCACCAGACTGTGAAACGATGGATCGGTCAGTGTAGGCACAGCACCAGACTGTGAAACGATGGATCGGTCAGTGTAGGCACAGCACCAGACTGTGAAACGATGGATCGGTCAGTGTAGGCACAGCACCAGACTGTGAAACGATGGATCGGTCAGTGTAGGCACAGCACCAGACTGTGAAATGATGGATCGGTCAGTGTAGGCACAGCACCAGACTGTGAAATGATGGATCGGTCAGTGTAGGCACAGCACCAGACTGTGAAATGACTGCACAATTACAATGTCCTAATCGTGCAGTAGTTTCTAGGTCTGCTAGTGGATGTGCCCCATGCTAAAAATGTTCTTTTATACAGTTATTGCAAACTCTACATAGTTCCTTAAAATAATGTCCCAATGCAGTAAGATTCCGTAACATCCCCTGACAGATATAAGACCTGTAACTATGTGACTAATCGTGGTGCAGAAGATGGTATGGCATATCTGTAGATCTATACTCTTGGGCAGAACTGGACATACCGAGTGTTTTAATTGCATATACAAACTATATTAATCTATGAACTTGTGGAAATCACAGGTTTTATAGAATTTCCCCTCTATTATTATTATTATTATATAATAAGGTCAAAATGATGACACATTTCTGTAGCGCGCCGCATAATGTTGCCCAAAGTATCCAATCACACTGCAGACAATATAAGAGAAGAAACGTCAATGCAAGAAGCGTTTCCTACACTCTACTCGAGAATGTATCTAACAAACTGCAACTGCCGGCTAATCTGTCAGAGAGAGCACAGAGAGGACATCAAAGGTGTCACACAGCGCGATTCATTACTAATCGCAACTGCGATCGCAGCGCAACATAAGGACGCACACTTCCCCATACGCACATCCGTAATACCTTGCGTGTTTCCAAAAGCATCAGTAACATCGGAGCCTGACGCACAATTGCACAAGGTCAGACCTTACTCGGAAATCACCAACATCATCGTACTCCGTGAAAGCCTAAGCTGGGTATAGCATCGCAACGGCTAATTTATGCACACCCCTGTAACAGCGTTCAAACCCACTGGAACGCCTGCGTTTGGTTGCCCCCCCCCCCGTCACCACCCACACACAGTACTTCCTGTCAATCATTGTGCAGTGGGTCTGCGTGATGTCTGCGATCGCAAACCAGATCGCAGTGGCGACTTTGTGCGCGAGCACTGCGATGCATACGCATGCATAGAACACGACAATCGGACGATTGCGTGCGTATTCGCAGTTGCTATCGGTAATGAATCAGGCCCACAGTCTTTACCCTGCGATGGGACATAAACAGTTAAATTCCTATAAAAAGGACACGATGGGGAAATCAATGGGGGAATATAATGCAGTTATTACATTTTATTTTATTGTTAGGCGACTTCATTTACTAAACTGTCTGCTCTCCAAACCACTCTCACCCGCTACCTTCACCACTTGGCGCAGTGCTCCTTACCTGAGGTCTGCATGAGGTAGACGCGGATACCGTTGGCCGCTGCTCCGCACAGGAAGACTCCGCTGAGTAAGGCACAGAGGGTTGTAAGGCTGGACGTGAAATCCTCCGCGGCATTCGAATAGATGACATCAATCACTTTGCCCAGAAAGAAAGGCGCAGACATGGTGATGCCACTGGACACGGTGAGGAATCCCACTGCGGCTGCAAGAGAGAGGCGACACCAACGTCATCGGTTCTGCTCAGCACCAGGACTATTCCTGCAGGACATGCCCGATGCTTTTACATGACGGACACTAGAGACAGCACACAGCTCTCACCATATAATAATAGCAGGAAACAGAAACAACATAATATTTCCAAAACACACGTCCTAGTTGTTAATATGCCAGTTTACAACAGATTAAATTTATTAACTTTTCTGTCGCAATGTTGGAGAAGATGTTTAATATGTCCTGATCTGCTTTCTATTCTCAGTGTGCTCATATATGCGGCATTACAGTCTCTGCAGTCAAACCCCCAAAAATGGCGCATTCAGAGCTTTGGTTGCTCACCGCATACACACCAAGCACCGGAATGTGATACTTGGATGCAGTGGGCAATGCCATCTTTAGATGGCGTTGCCCAATAGAAGCCTATGGCCATCTATTCGCAAACTTCTGTGAAAGGGATCCAATCGGCGCCCCCAGCTGCACATCGTGACTTGACACATGCGCAGTCAGACTTCTGGATCGTAAACCCGGAATAAACGGAAATGCGGCCAAAACTCAGAAAACAGGGGTTTTGATCACAATTCGCCCATAGTGAGTGGGAGATAACTAATCTACTTGTGAGCTCTGGTGAGATGTATGAAATGATTTAAGAAAGCAGTGTGAGCACTTACACCCCCACCCTCACTATTCACTCTAAGATAACGTCATTTATTGTAAGAACATTGAAACTCTCTGCAAACTAGTTAAACCTGAACAGGGGCGGTGCGAGTCTAAGCTTTAGGTCTCTGCATTGGCTGCTGGCCCTCATTAGAGACATCTCATACCACTATTACACAGGGAAAAGACATTTACCCAGCTTTTACACGGCATTTAATGCACGCTTTCTTTTTTTGCCGGCCCCAGCCTGTACCCCCTTCACACTGAAAAGCTAATTGCAGGGTCAACCATTTGGATATGGACTCGGTAATAATCAACCAGGGTATTTCTTCTGTGTGCGAAAGAGTCAACCAGAGAAACTTTGGTAAAACCCAGGGTTGACCCATTCACCCAGAAAAATACCGGGTCCAACTGCTTAACCTGGCAATTTGCTGTTCTGTGTAAAAGGGGTATTAGTTTGCAGTTTGTCAATAATGAAAAAAAAATGAAAACTACCTTGAACCTGGAACAATTAAACAGCAAAAAACGTAACTACTTGATAACACATGGAACTATCCTTTCAAATCCATTTAATCATATAGCCGGAGAATTCATCCAGGATTAGCAGGTCATGTGCACTTAGCCTGTGACTGGCAGAACTAGTCATGTGTGAACTCAAATACTCCGTATCATGCACTGAGGGCCCTATAGTGATTCTGTGTATACAGTGTAATCATCAATACGTCATATTATCCGCATTCATCCTCAGGGAACTGGCACCCATTCATACAGAGTATTTTACTGCAGAATAAATATGTACTAGCAGCACCCAGCTATGGCCGGGGTACAGAGGGTCAGGCTGTACTAGTAGCACCCAGATATGGTGGGGGGACAGAGGGATAGGCTGTACTAGCAGCACCCAGATATGGCGGGAGTACAGAGGGTTAGGCTGTACTAGAAGCACCCAGATATGGTGGGGGGACAGAGGGATAGGCTGTACTAGCAGCACCCAGATATGGCGGGAGTACAGAGGGTTAGGCTGTACTAGCAGCACCCAGCTATGGCGGGAGTACAGAGGCTCAGGCTGTACTAGCAGCACCCAGATATGGCGGGGGTACAGAGGGTCAAGCTGTACTAGCAGCACCCAGATATGGCGGGGGTACAGAGGGTTAGGCTGTACTAGCAGAACTCAGCTATAGAGTGGGGTGACAGAGGGTTAAGCTGGCCACACACCTAAAGATTTTCTGTCCAACTATCCAACTAGTTGATTGGTTGGAAAGAAAATCTGGTAACGTATGGGAGTAACTGATGATCAGCAATTTGCACCTAAATGCCAGAAAACAGATCAAAATGGTGTCAGACAAGTTTGTTAAATGTTTAATCCAAACAATTTGTTCAAATAACAGTTTTTGTCCATTTTCCGGTGTTTGGGAGCAAATTGCTGACTGTCATCTGCACCCATACGTTACCAGATTTTCATTCCAACCAATCAACTAGTTGGATGGTTGGACAGAGAATCTCTACGTGTGTATGCAGCATTAGATGTACTATAGTAGCAGCAATCAGCTATTGCCTGGTGAAATCTGTTCTAGAGTTGAATTCCAAATAAGAACCGTTACTCTCTGTATTTTCTGGTCTGTATTATGTAACACTAAGATGTGTAAATACTTTGGGGGCATTTTGAAAGTTTGATGGAAGTTGCAGAAATGTACAGAACTTCCTAAGCAGCCGAGTGTGTATCTTCTGAGGAATGTTACCAAATACAACATGGCTCAATAGATAAGACCTTTTACCTTCACATCAGACAGAATCTGCTGCCAGCGAGGTGAAAAGAGACGACACCATATAACGCTATCTCTGTCTGAGACAGTCACTAATACACCCAACACCAGAGTCTGAAGCTTCGTCTTTCGACATTATAATAACTAACTGCGCAGTACTGGATACACCCAACACCATTTACTCTCACTGGGCCTTAGAAGTTGAAGTTGCACTACCAGGACTGAATATAATATTTTAAGGTGGCCCCTCACCTGAGCCCCAGGGGCCACAACAAGCAGCCATCTTTCCTAGATACTGACAGTTCTGCATTAACCAAATTTAAATGGTGTCATGTGTACAGGTGGGAGGACCAATAGCATGCTACAATCTATCAATACTGGCCTGTAACTTGTCCCCCCCCCTCCTTTTCTGTGAGGGCTACCCGATAATAGCGCAGGGACAAATATTTAACAAATAGTTCCACCCAAAGTGAACATTTAGCTGTGAGCAATATCTGGCGATGAGGCTATTCGATGACCGCCAGCGACTGGTCCTATCGGTCCCAATAGCGTCATGTCATTAGTGGATAACACTTTTACCTGTCTAAAGAAAAGCGATTGAGCAGAGGCTGGGAGAGTGCAGAAGGGATCACAGGCCTCTGCCCGCTCCAGCTGACGCCATCTGTACTCAGGCAGGCAGAGTGTCGCTCTCCCAGCACCAGGGGAAGTATGCTGGAGCATGGTGGAAGGAATCTGGATGTTGGACCCAGGTAAGTAACATTTCAGGATGAGTGTTATAGGGGTTTACATAGAGTATCCTGATAACGATTCAATAAAGGGCACTTAATACTTCAATATACATTTAAGTAGTGTGCTGAGGTAATTGGCTGCACGGCCAACAACCTGCACAACAGGGAGAGAATGGGGATAGAATAGAGACCCTGGGGGGCAGCATTAGTGCACATCTGACAGGAGTGATAATGTGGAGTATAGGGGAACTTATATTAACCCAATACAATATCAACAACTAATCCACCACAGCTCACCTCTGGCACAGAAGCAGAGCACAAGTCTGGGCCCTTGCACTGGCGCACGGCCGTACAGATGTGACAGCCACCACCTATGTCAGTACGCTGATACCGAAACTCTCTGGGGGACGGGTCTAATGACTGTAAGAGCAGCTGAGTATTTGTCATTCATTTTTTTTTTTAACTGGTCCCTGGTTGAATCTTCCTGGGTCCCTCCGGGAAAGCTCAGAGACAGAATAACGTGTGGGACTCCAGCACAGACATATCAGGGAAACTAATGGTACTGTGTGTGGAGTTTGTACATGCTCACTATGCTTATGTACTATCACACTAATAGTAGGTTAGTTGGCTTCTGCTAAAGAAGAAATAAATAAAATAAATGTACCCTATTGTGTATGTGAGTACATGTAATATAGAGTGTAAGCTCCACTGGTGCAGGGCCTGGTGTGAATGGCTAATCTCCGGAATGTGTGTGCGCTGTATAAATATCCGGTAATAAATAAGTACAGTATGTCACATACCTGCAGCCATTAAACAACACACATAAGGGCTGGTTCTGAGTCGGAGGCAGCAGCATCCATGTTTTCGTGTATGGCGGTCGCCGGTCTGCGACTTTATGCAAATGCAACTACATGTCCTTCCCTGGTGTACAACCGTGCGTCTGACTGTTCCAGGACTGAGACCCACGCTGTGAGCATCCGTAGATACTGAAATACCGATTGGTGCATCTTTAGACGGCACCATCAGTCGCTCCCATTATACTGACACCAGCTCTATGGCAAGCGCAGTGTCTCCAGCTGTGTACGGCGTCCTGTGCGTGGGACTGAGCGTCTCTGTACGCAGCCACTACCAGTGACACTCTCATAACACACCAATAAGATGGACCATCGCCGTGTGCGTGCGCTAAGCCACCTCCATGTCACCGCCCAGGAACGCCCAATACATTCTTAACACATTTCTAAGAACGTCTCCTGTGCACCTCAATCACAGCTGCGACTCTGTGTGCACGCAATCTGGACGCACGCGCAATGTGATAGATGCACACGGAGAAGAGAAATATCGCACCATTGCGTCCAAAATCGGCACTGCGTGCAACGCTGAACCAGGCAGTCTACATATAAGCGAAGGGACAGGGAAAACATGGCGTCTGGGACTGCGACAATAGTGTGTAACATGATGGTTTTACTCTGTTAGGGACCATGTCAGGGAATTTGGCCAGAACCTGCTTCTTCTGCTACAGAACCACAGTAACAAGCGGTGCCCACAGCGGGGCCTAGAACCACAGTAACAAGCGGTGCCCACAGCGGGGCCTAGAACCACAGTAACAAGCGGTGCCCACAGCGGGGCCTAGAACCACAGTAACAAGCGGTGCCCACAGCGAGGCCTAGAACCACAGTAACAAGCGGTGCCCACAGCGGGGCCTAGAACCACAGTAACAAGCGGTGCCCACAGCGGGGCCTAGAACCACAGTAACAAGCGGTGCCCACAGCGGGGCCTAGAACCACAGTAACAAGCGGTGCCCACAGCGAGGCCTAGAACCACAGTAACAAGCGGTGCCCACAGCGGGGCCTAGAACCACAGTAACAAGCGGTGCCCACAGCGAGGCCTAGAACCACAGTAACAAGCGGTGCCCACAGCAGGGCCTAGAACCACAGTAACAAGCGGTGCCCACAGCGAGGCCTAGAACCACAGTAACAAGCGGTGCCCACAGCGAGGCCTAGAACCACAGTAACAAGCGGTGCCCACAGCGGGGCCTAGAACCACAGTAACAAGCGGTGCCCACAGCGAGGCCTAGAACCACAGTAACAAGCGGTGCCCACAGCGAGGCCTAGAACCACAGTAACAAGCGGTGCCCACAGCGGGGCCTAGAACCACAGTAACAAGCGGTGCCCACAGCGGGGCCTAGAACCACAGTAACAAGCGGTGCCCACAGCGAGGCCTAGAACCACAGTAACAAGCGGTGCCCACAGCGGGGCCTAGAACCACAGTAACAAGCGGTGCCCACAGCGAGGCCTAGAACCACAGTAACAAGCGGTGCCCACAGCAGGGCCTAGAACCACAGTAACAAGCGGTGCCCACAGCGAGGCCTAGAACCACAGTAACAAGCGGTGCCCACAGCGAGGCCTAGAACCACAGTAACAAGCGGTGCCCACAGCGGGGCCTAGAACCATACATCACAACTGTCCCTTTTCCGTTATAATTTAGTAGAGCTGGCACCCAGTGTAGGGGTTATAGCGCTGCCGGCCATACACATATAATAGTACAGTGAGTGTACGAGTTACCGTTTTTCACCCAGAGCACCACTCACACTAATCCCCTTTATCAGGCTTTGGGAGTCTGATTAACTCTTTAAAAAGTCCCTTTTATGATCTTTATACTGCAACATTCTAATCATGGGTAGCTAAGTTACCAGCCAAGAGAACCCTATAGGCTTACCATCTACAGCATAACTGTATGATATGGAATAGGAAGTTATTTATGACATGGCGGGTCAGAATTATTATTTTTTTTTTTTTTTCATTTCAAATTATCAGAAATTCTACAGAAAGTAAAAAATTCATCAAAAATAAAGTCATCTCCTCTGAAATTATGGACGAGAGAAGTAGTACTGTGCATAAATCTAATCACACAATACATCCAGTATATGCCAGTAACAGAAGTGATACTGTGGATTCATACATACAGAACAGGGATAGATCAACAAAAAAAAAAAAAACTGGAGAAGTGGAACTGTGCAGTTATACATACAGCCCTGCAACATACACTGACTATTACACACAGCATACATACCATGATAAGTTGTACTGTGCAGTGATATATACACTGACTATTACACACAGCATACAGACCATGATAAGTTGTACTGAGCAGTCATATATACACTGACTATTACACACAGAATACAGACCATGATAAGTTGTACTGTGCAGTGATATATACAGCCCTGGGAAACACACTGACTATAATACACACAGAATACAGACCATGAGAAGTTGTACTGTGCAGTGATATATACAGCCCTGGGAAATACACTGACTATTACACACAGAACACAGACCATGAGAAGTCGTATTGAGCAGTCATACATACACTGACTATTACACATAGCATACAGACCATTAGAAGTTGTACTGCGCAGTCATACATACACTGACTATTACACATAGCAGACAGATCATGAGAAGTTGTACTGTGCAGTCATATATACAGCCCTGGGACATACACTGACAATTACACACAGGACACAGACCATGAGAAGTTGTACTGAGCAGCCATACATACAGTACATACAGCCCTGGGACATACACTGTCAATTACACATAGCAGACAGACCATGAGAAGTTGTACTGTGCAGTCATACATACAGCCCTGGGACATACACTGACAATTACACACAGCATACAGACCATGAGAAGTTGTACTGAGCAGTCATACATACAGTACATACAGCCCTGGGACATACACTGACAATTACACACAGGATACAGACCATGAGAAGTTGTACTGAGCAGCCATACATACAGTACATACAGCCCTGGGACATACACTGACAATTACACATAGCATACAGACCATGAGAAGTTGTACTGTGCAGTGATACATACAGCCCTGGGACATACAATGACAATTACACATAGCATACAGACCATGAGAAGTTGTACTGAGCAGTCATACATACAGTACATACAGCCCTGGGACATACACTGACAATTACACATAGCATACAGACCATGAGAAGTTGTACTGAGCAGCCATACATACAGTACATACAGCCCTGGGACATACACTGACAATTACACATAGCATACAGACCATGAGAAGTTGTACTGTGCAGTGATACATACAGCCCTGGGACATACAATGACAATTACACATAGCATACAGACCATGAGAAGTTGTACTGAGCAGTCATACATACAATACATACAGCCCTGGGACATACACTGACAATTACACATAGCATACAGACCATGAGAAGTTGTACTGAGCAGCCATACATACAGTACATACAGCCCTGGGACATACACTGACAATTACACATAGCATACAGACCATGAGAAGTTGTACTGAGCAGCCATACATACAGTACATACAGCCCTGGGACATACACTGACAATTACACATAGCATACAGACCATGAGAAGTTGTACTGAGCAGCCATACATACAGTACATACAGCCCTGGGACATACACTGACAATTACACATAGCATACAGACCATGAGAAGTTGTACTGAGCAGCCATACATACAGTACATACAGCCCTGGGACATACACTGACAATTACACATAGCATACAGACCATGAGAAAACAATATATCAGAACAGCAGGATGAGCACCAGCTATACACTACACTACACTGACCCCCATGTACCACTAACATGAGCATTATAGCTAAAGCTAATTATATCCAGTAACAGTCAATTCCGGGTCACAGAGTCTCTAGCCAGGAAGGAGGCACCATACAGACATGACAGACAATAATGACAGTACATGGTGACAGGTACCTGCCAGCCTCCACCTCTCCGGATGTGCCAGGGTCAGCAGCCTCCTCACGTCCTGGGAGGCCAGGCTCTGCTTGTTGCCCCTGGCCCCCTCCCTCTGGTCCTGGCCCTTCTCTGCGGGCTCCCCAGGCTTGCTGGAGGGGGCACTACTGTAACACCTGTAGCTGGCAGCAGCGAGGGGTGGGCACAACGTCCTGCCATGGTGTGCAGCTGGCCTGGTGGGGGTCAGCAGGGGGTATCTGCGGGGCAGAGAGGTCCTATAGCAGCAGCTCACAGGGTAAACAGGCTGCCTACAGAGCAGCCACAATCTGCCCCTGCTGGCTCCAAGCATGTGTGAGAGGGAGAGAGAGGGGCCCAGCATGGCTGCTCCTACACCTGGGTCACCTACTGCAGAGTCTCCCGGGGAGGTCAGCTCCTGGGGGTCTCCTCCATGTGCAGCAGAGATATCTCCTGTGTGTGGGGCTGAGATAAGGCTGCACTCCTCCTTCTCCCAGGGTGTGGGGCTCTCATATCTGCCATGTCATCATGTCTGCTACCAGCAGTGTCTCCTCCTGTGCCAGGGCTGTCAGTGCCCCCCTCCTGTGCCAGGGCTGTCAGTGTACCCCTGTCCTCTCTGTATGGCAGATGCCCCTGCCGCTTTGCCTCCTGCCTCTCTTGCACTTGCCCCCGCCCCTTCCTCCCGCAGACATGGCAACATTAACCTTCTCCTCCCCAGCTCAGGCTCTGTCTAGGTAACATTACATTATAGTGATGACACTGTACTGACTCCCAGTAACCATTACAGGACATAGTAGAGGTTACCCCATAACGTATTCACTATTATGTCTCTATCATTTCACAGAGTCACATTATAGTAGTGCTGGATATTATTACTGGAACACTATAAAATAGAAGAGATAGTTCAGCCCAGGGTAAATGTGACCTGTGGGGAGATGGAAAGCTATTTCCTAGTCTCCTCTGTGATCAGAATGATAACATTAGTGTTTATTTGTATTTATAAGCAGTAAGTACAAAGCTGATACATTGTATCAGTGCGGGCTGCACCACGTGACATCCCTTGGTCCTATGAAATTAATCATTTCACAAATTCACAGTCACACAGGGTTAGTAGTACAGGAAAGGGAGATAGGACTTCATGCGTGTGTTACGTAACATGTGTGCAGTATACAGGAGGGGGTTACTTGTATACATGCGTTATTATATACAGTCAGAAGCAGGCTGTGTGTTATATACTGTATTATAGTGGAGGTGGTTACTGGTGTACATGTGTTATTATATTATATACAGTCAGAAGCAGGCTGTGTGTTATATACTGTATTATAGTGGAGGTGGTTACTGGTGTACATGTGTTATTATATTATATACAGTCAGAAGCAGGCTGTGTGTTATATACTGTATTATAGTGGAGGTGGTTACTGGTGTACATGTGTTATTATATTATATACAGTCAGAAGCAGGCTGTGTGTTATATACTGTATTATAGTGGAGGGGTTACTGGTGTACATGTGTTATTATATTATATACAGTCAGAAGCAGGCTGTGTGTTATATACTGTATTATAGTGGAGGTGGTTACTGGTGTACATGTGTTATTATATTATATACAGTCAGAAGCAGGCTGTGTGTTATATACTGTATTATAGTGGAGGTGGTTACTGGTGTACATGTGTTATTATATTATATACAGTCAGAAGCAGGCTGTGTGTTATATACTGTATTATAGTGGAGGTGGTTACTGGTGTACATGTGTTATTATATTATATACAGTCAGAAGCAGGCTGTGTGTTATATACTGTATTATAGTGGAGGTGGTTACTGGTGTACATGTGTTATTATATTATATACAGTCAGAAGCAGGCTGTGTGTTATATACTGTATTATAGTGGAGGGGTTACTGGTGTACATGTGTTATTATATTATATACAGTCAGAAGCAGGCTGTGTGTTATATACTGTATTATAGTGGAGGTGGTTACTGGTGTACATGTGTTATTATATTATATACAGTCAGAAGCAGGCTGTGTGTTATATACTGTATTATAGTGGAGGGGTTACTGGTGTACATGTGTTATTATATTATATACAGTCAGAAGCAGGCTGTGTGTTATATACTGTATTATAGTGGAGGTGGTTACTGGTGTACATGTGTTATTATATTATATACAGTCAGAAGCAGGCTGTGTGTTATATACTGTATTATAGTGGAGGGGTTACTGGTGTACATGTGTTATTATATTATATACAGTCAGAAGCAGGCTGTGTGTTATATACTGTATTATAGTGGAGGTGGTTACTGGTGTACATGTGTTATTATATTATATACAGTCAGAAGCAGGCTGTGTGTTATATACTGTATTATAGTGGAGGGGTTACTGGTGTACATGTGTTATTATATTATATACAGTCAGAAGCAGGCTGTGTGTTATATACTGTATTATAGTGGAGGTGGTTACTGGTGTACATGTGTTATTATATTATATACAGTCAGAAGCAGGCTGTGTGTTATATACTGTATTATAGTGGAGGGGTTACTGGTGTACATGTGTTATTATATTATATACAGTCAGAAGCAGGCTGTGTGTTATATACTGTATTATAGTGGAGGGGTTACTGGTGTACATGTGTTATTATATTATATACAGTCAGAAGCAGGCTGTGTGTTATATACTGTATTATAGTGGAGGGGTTACTGGTGTACATGTGTTATTATATTATATACAGTCAGAAGCAGGCTGTGTGTTATATACTGTATTATAGTGGAGGTGGTTACTGGTGTACATGTGTTATTATATTATATACAGTCAGAAGCAGGCTGTGTGTTATATACTGTATTATAGTGGAGGTGGTTACTGGTGTACATGTGTTATTATATTATATACAGTCAGAAGCAGGCTGTGTGTTATATACTGTATTATAGTGGAGGGGTTACTGGTGTACATGTGTTATTATATTATATACAGTCAGAAGCAGGCTGTGTGTTATATACTGTATTATAGTGGAGGTGGTTACTGGTGTACATGTGTTATTATATTATATACAGTCAGAAGCAGGCTGTGTGTTATATACTGTATTATAGTGGAGGGGTTACTGGTGTACATGTGTTATTATATTATATACAGTCAGAAGCAGGCTGTGTGTTATATACTGTATTATAGTGGAGGTGGTTACTGGTGTACATGTGTTATTATATTATATACAGTCAGAAGCAGGCTGTGTGTTATATACTGTATTATAGTGGAGGGGTTACTGGTGTACATGTGTTATTATATTATATACAGTCAGAGGCAGGCTGTGTGTTTTATGCTGTATTATAGTGGAGGTGGTTACTGGGTATGCAGTCAGGAAGCCAACGATCGAAATGCCGACCGTCAGTATCGGTATTATATCTGCCAGGCTGACATCCGCCGGGATATAATATTGATTCAGGTTACTGGTGTACGTACAGGTGTGATTATATACAGTCAGTGGCAGGCTGTGTGTTATTCACTGTATTATAGTGGAGGGGGTTACTGCTATAGGGTAGGCAATCGGGAAGCCGGCACATGGAAGCCCGACAGCCGGCTTCCCGACTGCTTTATCCCAGCGAGGGTTAAATGACAGGCGTCTAATTCTAGATGCCTGTCATTTTCCAGACGCCGGGAGACCGGCACCCGGCATCCCGATCGAAGGGATGCTGGGCGCCGCTGTGGACAGCCGCGGGGGGGGGGGGGCGGAGGGTTAGGTTTAGGGCTCCGCTGGAGGACAGGGTTAGGCATCCCCCGGAAGGTTAAGGTTAGGCTAGGGGGAGGGAGGGTTAGGCACCCCGAGGGGGACTTAGGGTTGGACACCCCCCGGGGGGACTTAGGTTTAGGCGGCGGGGAAGGGGGGGTTTTGTTTAGGCACTTAGAGGGTGGATTAGGGTTAGGCACTGGGGGGAAGGTTAGGGTTAGGCACCCCTAAGAAGGGTTAGGGTTAGGGGGGTTAGGTTAGGTTAGATAATACTTACCTGTGGACGATCAGGATCTTCAGCCATGTCGGCCTGCCGCTGCCGGGATTTGAACCTCCGGACTTCTGTCAGAGTCAGCCTGTGTGCTATATACTTTATTATAGTGGAGGGGATACTGCTATACATATGTTATATTATATACTGTCAGAGTCAGCCTGTGTGCTATATACTTTATTATAGTGGAGGGGATACTGCTATACATGTGTTATATTATATACTGTCAGAGTCAGCCTGTGTGCTATATACTTTATTATAGTGGAGGGGGTACTGGTATACGTGTGTTCTATTCTGTCAGAGTCAGGCTGTGTACTATACACTGAAGTGCCAAAGGTCATGGGATAGCAGTATGTTAAGGTGGCGTTACCGTACTGTGACATCTTGGAAATCCCCAGACCTGCATCCATTGTAATCTGACATCTCATGAGTCAGTTTGAACACTGACTAGGCTGCTCATGGCAAGGCAAACTACATCTCCCAGCAGACCCCTCCTCAGTGCAAAAATGGAGGGGAGATGACCAGGAGTCATGGAGACCAACGGAACGGTAAGTAGTTTTTTTTTTTCCTTTCTTGCCCAGCAGGGTATTTTAGTTGAATGTCGTTGGTATCGTGAGCGCGCATACCTGCAGTATTCCACAACTGGGCACGAAGTCCACATGATTTTTTGCTGAGAAAACCTTGCTCCCAATTGTATATCCGCCTATAACACAGAGTATAGGTAAAATTTGATGCCTTACCCAGGTGTTCCCGTGCTGGTCCTATGCGTCCTGGTTCCTCCTTTGATGTGAGGATAGTGGGTGGGAGGTTGTATCGCGCACTTGGGTAGTTTAGTGTGGATGCTGGTCTGTACTAGTGTATTTACTAATACCCAGGATAGAGGCGTGGAGTCTAACATGCCGGGGATATTCACCAGGGACCCTCACAACGAAGTTTGGGCTTTGCGGTTCCCGACATGCACATCGCGGCCCTCTGCTCTGGGGTCCCTGTATGGAGCTGGTAGGCACTGGTAAAAGGCTGGACTACTGTAGACATGCAGCAGTGAAACAGTAGGGGGTAAATTTACAAATGTGAGTTTTAAAAGTGATGTTGCCCATAGCAACCAATCAGATTCTAGCTATTGTCTTCTAGAAGGTGCTAGTTAAATGTTAAGTAGAATCTGATTGGTTGCTATGGGCAACATCACTTTTAAAACTCACTTCTAAAAACTCTCACTTTAGTAAATTTACCCCTAATAGTGTAAAACAGCAAGGGGATGCAGGAGCTGCTAAAGTCAGAAATTGGTCACTTAGAATAAGCAAACAGTCTGAAGAAGCAAAGATGCTGGAGCTAGGACTGTGACCTCATACACTGGCATGTGTTTGTGCTTTGAGTCTCCCTTTTATAGGGAGGAGGTTTGCATTTGGTGCTGAGCGGGTTTTCTGGGGTCTAGAAACTGATGGAACCCAAACGGTGGTTCCAAGCTGTCATCTGTTCCACTTTGTTTAATCTACCTGTGTCCCTTATATAACCGTAACCAGTGGCGTAACTACCGTAGTTACAGGTAGTGAGGCACCTATGGTTCCAGGCCATGGTCTTTGCCCCCCTCTCCGCACTCCCCCTTGCACCCTCCATGGTTGGGTCCTCCCCCTCTGTGGTCTCGTCCTCCTGGTCGGCCCCGCCTCCAGCTCTCCTCATTGACTGACACTGGGAGGAGGCGTGGCTGTCTGCTCTCAGCATCAATCAGTGAGAAGGAGAGATGGAGCCAACCGGGAGAGGAAGTGTGTCTGCCTTACACAGCGCAACCATGGAGCAGGCAAGTCGGGGAGAGGGGAGTAAGGAGGGTGCATATGGTGGGGGGTGGCTGGAGATCTAGGGGGGGCCCGTGAAAATTTTGCTATGGGCCCCCCTAGGTCTAGTTACGCCTCTGACCGTAACTAATAGTAGGTGAAAGCCGCTTAGGCTAGAGAATGAATAAGAGTCCTGGGTTATTTGCTGATTGGCTGAATATGACGACCTTGTTACCGGACAGTTTAGTTTAATGGTTCTGGGTCATTTGAGTGGTTTGCGCCAATAGGTCCTGTTTAGGGGCGTGTCTTTATCTGGTAGTATATAGCTCAGGTCTGGGATTTAGGACAGCCTCGTTTACAGTTTGGAGCCCACTATCCCTCCCAAAACCTGGCTTTTGTTTGGGTTTGCAAGAAAGAAAACAGGGAGCGCTACTAAAGATGTACTGGTGAACCTGATATATATAAGATGATAAATGATGTCTAAAATCGTTAAAATAAACACATAATTTAATAATAAAGGTTCGTCTGGCGATAGGTATACAAAAATAGTATAATGACACTAATGGGTACTAATTAATAATAAATAATACATAATGAATAAATATATCAACAATGACAAGAATAATCATAAAAATAAAATTGAATTGATGGTATATAGTGTCTGGGTAATGATTACCGTCCTGGTGTGAGCGCCTGCTCTAGAGTCACAGTACGTCCCGGCTGGGAGAAGATGAGAGTTAAAAAGGTTATAATTAGAAAGATGTGGATCTCTGGCAGCTTTTGTGGATTGCAGTTCGCTCAGGATAAAGTAGGGTATTCAGAATATTGTGTTGTCGGCTATAATGAGAATGTCTTTCTCAGAATGAACTAGCCGTGAAGATACTAAACAGATGGTTTCCCACAGGTGTCAGGTGTAGTCTTGAAGTCACAAACAGGTGGTTCACGGACCGTGTGGATAATCAGCAATATGTAGCGGTCTCTTGGGCACAAGTCCTGTAATCAGGCATAGGCTGGTGGTGGCAGGGGTATCGCTTTGTGTGGACAATCCAGCAATAGCCAGCGGTCTCCTGACACCAGTCCTGCAATCAGGCACTGCCTTGTGGTAGCAGGGATAACCGCAGTGTGTGGGATATGGAAAAGATTTGTCCGGCAGTATTAGTGGTCTGGTAGTGAGAGTCCTAACGCGTTTCTTAGCCTTAAAATCACTGGCCGTTTCCTCAGTTGCATCTCAGTGGCTTCATGTGGCACAAGAAAGCTTTGTGGGGGTGCTTACCCCCTATTACATGGTAAGTTTATCCTACATTATGCGGGCGGACCTGGGCCAGGGTTGTCTTAACAGCAGTCTGGGCGCTGGGCAAAGCAATGCACTGGGGCCCCTACCAGGGCCGAAATTAGTATTTTAGTCACCCGGGCAAGGCAGTAATTTGGTGCCCCCCCCCCTCCATGTATTGATATTACTGATTGTTTTACTGCACCTCCCAAACACCCTCTCTTTACAATAATTTTACTTACCCATAAAAGCACGGAAAAAGCCTCTCACCTCACAGCCCTCCTCATCACAGCCTCACACTGCAAAGCCCTCATCACAGCCCTCCTTATCAAGGGTCCCTCACACTACAGCCCCTCATACCACATCCCCTCACTACACAGCGCTGCCTCACTACACAAAGGCCCTCACTAAACACAGCCCCTCACTATACACAGCCCTCCCTGCAAAGCCCTCTTCACAGCCCTCCTTATCAAGGGTCCCTCACACCACAGCCCCTCACTACACAGCGCTACCTCACTACACACAGCCCCTCACTGCACAGCGCTCCTTCACTGCACAGACCTCCCTCACTGAACAGGCCCCCTCTCCAAACAGCCCCCTCACTGAAAAGCTCCTCTCATCTCCCCACCAGCAACAGCATACTTACCTGCTGGCTCTTGCACAGCAGAGGACTGGAGGCGGCGACAGCGCCGTGTGGACTGGAGGCGCTTTAATCGTGATGGATGGGCCTAACGCCGCAGCCATCCTCAGCGCAGGGCACTGTGAGTATGGACTGGGAGAGATGTCATGACATCTCTCCCAGTCCCAGTGATCGCGCTGAGCGAAAAAAATTGTGGGTCCCAGGGACCCCTCACTTTGAAAAATTGGGGTCCTACTCCACTGTTTTTGGGTCCCATCACATATTATGGGGTTGAGGGCAGGAAGCAGTTGGGACAGTGCTGGGGCAGATAGCAGTTGGGGGTACAGTGGGTTAAGGACAAGCAGCAGTTGGGATAGAGCTGGGGCAAGAGGGGACTTGGGGCAGGCAGTGCTGGGGGTAGGGAGGGATAAGTACAACCAGCAGTTGTGACAGTGATGGGGCAAGGAGGGGGCTAGGGTCAGGTAGTGCTGGAGGTAGGAAGGGGTAAAGGGTGGATAGCAGCTGTGGCAGTACTGGAGGCAAAGAAGAAGTTAGGGGCAGGCAGTACTAAGGGTAGAGAGGGGGGGCAAGGGTAGATAGCTAGGATAGCGTTGGGGCAAAGGGGAGGTTAGGGACAGGCAGTGCTGGGGGTAAGGTGTTTATGCTGTGGAACTGCAAAGTAATTTTCAGTATCCATCCTGACAGCTGCACACTACCACTAAGGTAGTTTACAGTAAGGAAAATCCAGTATCCCTGCCTATAGTGATGTGTATTTATTATGGAAATAAACACAGTATGGGGATAACCTATGGCCTGTGGAGCGATTTCAAAGATTGTCTGGGGTTTTGATTAGTATTAGATGGTCACTATGGACCAGGACACCTTTGTATTGAGCACTGACTAAGGACACTAAATACAGTGGCAGCTGGAGAATGGAGTGCTAGCTCTGTAGCTCACAGCAGGTATATGTGTCTCAGAGGATTGACAGCATCATATTTATTGCTCTGAAGAAAATGCTTTATATGAATAATCCAGATACCCTATGGTGGGATTATTTCCCTGCGATAAATATATTCCATATAATCTTTAATCCTCAGCCCAGAATAAGTGCCAAGGGCATGGGACTGCAGTAAACAGAAAGAACCCCCAGGGGTCAGCACTGCACATACTCAGCAATCACTGAGCGCTGTCCCCTACATACACACGTGGGAGGAGGGGGGGGAGTAAAACACGGGGTGCACCCCCTCCAATTTACCCACCCTGCCTGGAGACACTATCACCCCTCTTCCATACCCTCGGGAGCACCAGGGCATGATCCCCTGTAATGTACAGAGCCACTTCCTGCACACATATACACAGGACACGTACATACTGTGCAGGCACTGACCACAAGAGCTGGCACAGGGAGGTAGATTGCCAGCTCTTGTGATCAGTGCCTGCGCAGTATGTACGTGTCCTGTCCCCCAGCTCTCCTCACATGTGCAGCAGGACTTAACTATAAGCATACACGCTGTTACTAATGTAACAGTGTGTATGCATCATGACTCACCTGCCCCTACAGGATGTGCTGCCAGTCTGCAGGAGGTGGAAGTCCGCGGGGAGGGGGGGGGAGCCACGGAGCAGGGGTGGGAGGTTTAGTAGAGAATAGGCACAGGGAGAGTCCGAGGTAGCGGGGAGTAATAGCGGCAGAAGGCGCCGGATGACACGGGGATTCTGGGAGCTGTAGTTCTCACGTCTCCAGCCATCCGGTCTGTGTCCAGCGGGGGAGGAGACACTTCCAGCAGCAATAGGCTGATGAGAATCTGCCGGCGGCGATTGGTTGAGGAGACGCTGCCGGCGGTGATGATTGGCTGCTGTGGCACTGCACATTACACACATAGCGGGTCCTCTAAGACCCGCTGAGTTTTAGAAACTGGGACCCCAACTTCCTGTAACACGTATTTTGCGAACCCTGAGTCCCAAGAGACACTGCAGGAGACAGGGGAGGGGGAACAGCAGCAGCAAGCTGCCTGCTGCCATGTGTTATGGTAGCGGTGCGCACAGCAGAGGAAGAGCCGGGCCCACCGCTACTGATACTTGTGGCACCAGAGTGGACATCAGTGAGGCGCCCGGTGCACATGACCCCTCAGCCCCCACCTAGTTGCGGCCCTGCCCCTACCCATCCATTCACAGGAAAAATATTGTAAATGGTCAATAAAATGAAACCCTCCTGCATGCCCATCAGACCTCCCACACATGCAGAGAGACTCTGTCTGACTGGTCTGAAGCCAGCGGATGAAGTGACACTGGGACTGAGGTGAGTACTCGTCACCGGGGGGGTGGGGGGGAGGTTCGGGGGGGCAGAGGTTAGATCGGAATACAGTTTAGAACTGAGAGCGCAGCGTCACTTGGCCACTCCATTCAGGTTAATGAATTCATTAATTTTAGCCAAGGTGTTGTTGTGCATGTGTCTTTATTTATTAGTTTACATTTAATTAGCAGTTATGTTAAGGTGTGTTTAATGGTTAATGGGCAATAAACTAATGGAAATCTTCTTGTACATCTGTCAATGTGATATGCTACATGGATGGAGACGCTAGCGTGGACCTGTAGTGCACCAGTAAAGAACAAGTTATTTCAAATTGTGTGTCTGGCTGCGCTATTGGATTTCATAAAAATAATTCTCAAATTTTATGTCATAAATGTATAAAGTTTAATCTAAACATATAAGCAGACATACATATGCAAAAAATATCAGCTACCTAGATCACAAAAATTTAATAAAAAAAATTGGATATACATAAAAAAACACAGCGTACAATCAATTATCATCATTAAAAGTGAAAGGTGGTGTATCCACTATTATATAGAATGTCCCATTAGAATATAAGTGCGATGATACAATGCTGGGAGAAGCAAGCTGTCTGATGAACGCGTTTGTGTGCAATATGCACTTTCGTCAGAAGCATTGATTTTATGTATACCGTGGCCTAATACAGAGGTAACCCAAGAGACAATTCCTATTACAGGATGAGTCTCCCATATCCAAAATGTTTGGGACCATCTTAGGAATGGGACCCAAATATACACACAGAATGCATTTATGTTTCATATACACCTTATACACACAGCCTGCATGTCATTTTATACAATATATTCAATAATATTGTGGTTCAAATAAAGTTTGTGTACATTCATAAAATTAATTAGTTTCATATACACATTATACACAGAGTCTGAAGGTAATTTTATACAATATTCTTAATAGTTTTGTGCCTTAAACAAAGTTTGAGTGCATTGAACCATCAAAAGGTTTAATTATCTCAGTCTTGCAAAAAAATTCCGTATTTCGGAATATTTGGATATGGGAGACTCAACCTCTATATGTGACTCTGGACCTCATTCAGAGTCGGTCGTTGCGGCCGCACGGTCGTAAGGGAAAAGGGGTCGGATATGCAAATAATGCACTCGCAAATTGCATCCCTAAGATCGGATCGTTAGCTGGACGACCAAGGGGAGGATGCGGCCGTAAGACAAAAAAACCGTCCCCTTCTCGTACACATTACATGTCATCTCCGGGCATATAAGGATTAATCGAGACCATCGGGAACCATCGGAACTGGTCATAGAGCTTAAGGTTGACCATACCCTCTCTTAAGCTCTACGATCAAGTCAGTGTAAAAACCTCCCATGTCACATGTGCTATGACACTACTTTGTTAATTATGCACTCCCATAAAACGCCGTTTGCATAATTAGGCACGCTTGCGTTCGGATCTCCACTCCCCCGTTTCCAAGCACCTTCCCCTGTTACCACCCACAAACGCCTCATTCTGTCACTCAAACTAATGACCTGGCTGTGTTCAAGGAGAGAGACATTTCTGATCGTAACAGCTAGTTTGCGCACGCGCATTGCGAACTTTACGCATGCGCAGTATAGCGAACATCGGATGCGTACGACCGTGCGGCCGCAATGACCGTCTCTGAATGAGGTCCACTGTCTCTCTTCCCAAAAACCGGGTGCCGCTCCCAGCCCCCCGGAAAAGTAGGCAAGCCTCCCGGCCTCTCCAATCCCCCCCGCAAAAGAGCCCCAAACACCCGCAGCGGGGGGGGGGGGGGCGGAGTTGATGATGCGAATCTCGCTGAATTGCATCATCATAATCCCGCCCCCTGCACCACAATGGCAGAAATCTCGGCATTGTGTAGCGGGGGCAAAATTACGTGAGTGTGTGGCTCCACCTCTATCCCCACCCCAAATGGTGGGTAATGTCCCCAGCCATGCCCCTCTATCGAGCCCCCGCCCCCCTGTTAAGCCAACCTTGCTGCTTCCTCCCGGAAGGGACAGCCAGGATATCGCCAAGTATGATATGGACCCGAGGGTACTTGTGGGCATTATACAGAGGTGCAGCAGTATATAGTGCCGTAAATTTGGTAAGTTTCGATCAGGGATGTGTGGAAAAGGTAATGTATGTAAAGGCCATGCACTATTTACTCCAGAGTTTTGACTATAAAAATGATTCGAATAACACAAAGACGATATAATATTTTCTTTACATTTTTCTTAACATTTTTATAGTCAAAACTGTGGAGTATAACTAAGTATGACAAGAGAGGCACTGCCTGACCTGCCTCACCTCACCGCACATCACTGTTATTCAAACAATGACAACCTGAATTTTATCATATTTTGAGTTCTGCTCCATATGACATTCACATCTATATGAGAAACTTAAATATGTTACCTGTACTTATATTGTGAGAGATAAAGTACTAACCAATCAGCTTCCAGTTTACATTTTGCAGGCTGTGTTTATAAAATGAGCTGATTGGTTGGTAATTTATTTTTTACAATTTTATCTCTATCCCAGCTTTGATACATAGGCCCCTAACTGTAATATTATCCCTTTATTAACCCAACACCCACTGCCCAAGGGAAGAAAATATACCAGAAGTACTTACCGGAGGTGTGCGCTTGTCTACGCAGCATGACTACCGCCAGAATCATCCGCAAAACGGTATTGTATGCAGCTCCGCACCTGTCCCCTGTGCCAGTGGTCTGATTGTGACCAAATTAATTCACAAATATATTTTGTTGGTTTAGTTTTTATTTGAGTTTTTATTGTAAGGTTTTTTTTTTTTTGTCACCATCATAAAGTTATTTGTCAACTGCAAGACGCATAACTGTAACGTACAAACGTACCTAAAGGTTTATCTTCTCTGTAGTGATTTTATTTTTATTTTGTAATTATTATTTTGTTACATCTCTTTCATGCAAAAACCGGTATAGAAACTTCCTGCGTTCAGCGCGTTCCTTCTTTGGGTTCCGTTCCTCTTTCAGCTTGAAATTGACATTTAGCAATATATTGTGTATCAGGTTCAGGAACTGTAAGTGTCTCCCGCGGGTCTTCAGGTGGTCCTCAGCGGTGTAATTCTCCAACGCAAATATCTCCTCTGCCCCCATCCCCTCAAACATGTCATGCAGTTTGAGAAAGCGCCACTCGTCTTGTGGGTGAGGACAATGATGGGGAAGATTCCTGTCAGGGAAGAAGTGAATGTATTTTGGGGTAAGCAGCGAAGATCAGGAACAAACGGGTTTACAGCTTATGTAGGATTTCTGGAAAATCTATAAATGCACACTAGGGGAGAATTTAATTAGGAGCTATGGCCTTGATTCAGAGCCGGACGCTCTGACAGAGCGCTCGCTCTGAATCAGGGCCGTCCCTCCTACCTATTGGAGCGGCCTCCTGGCCGCTCGCATAGTTGTGGGTGACCACCCACAGCTTTAGCTAGCGGCCAAAATGATGGTCGCGATGGTCAAGACCATCGCGACCATCGGGCTTGCAACGAGACCCTGCGGTAGGGTCTCATTGCCGCAAGCCCAGGAGTGCTTTTGGCTCTATCAGAGCCAAAAGCACTCCTACTGACATCACTAGTGATGTCTGTGGAGCCGGCCCCAGACAGTAGGCGTTCCCATCGACCCCTTTGGAGCGAGACCCATAACGATGGCTTGGCCGTCGTTATTAGGGTCTCGCGCATGCGCACGACGGAGCACCATCGACCCGCTTGCGAGCGCTCAGCACTCGCGAACGGGTCTGAATCAGGCCCAATGTACCATTGTGGCCACTAGGGGCTCATTTATTAATGTATTTTATCATTCATTATAAGTGATAAATGGTGCTCCAACCAATCGGCTCCCAACTGTCATATTTATAACAGGTGACAGTTGGGAGCTGATTGGCTGGAGCACCATTATCATACACAGCCAGGTTTATCACTCATTGATAAATTATAAAACTCGTTGATAAATAAGGGCCTGTGTGATTACGCACAATCACAGTACAGTATATGAAGCTTTGTTTATCCCATGGACACTCATTGTGTGAGGCTACACTGGCCCCTTAGTGGTGGATTGGCTATGAAATGTAACCAAAATGAGCTTATTAACAGTGGGGGGGATTCATAGTTGTATGGTAAAAGCATCGCTACCTCATCTTTGGATGGTAATAATGCGATTTAAAGCATTTGAAGTGTCGGCTGTACAACTTTAATAATGATGCTAAAGCTGAAACTGTAAAATGCTGTAAATCACATATCCTGGGTTTGACCTCACACTGTCCCCATTCTCATTGGGCCTGATCCAGAACTGTACACTATAGCAGCTACCATATAATAATATACTATTGCTGCAGGAGGCGTCTTGTGTCAATAGATGCCTCCTGATGGCTTCTGTGATCCGCAGCTGCATCTGAGGACGCAGCATCAGATCACTCAGAGTAACTGTCAGCCATCAGGTTCCTCAGGATGGTCGGTGGTTTCATGCAGCTGAAGACAGTGAAGCTGCGTACAAGGAGGCACCCACTGGCTTCAGCACATCCAGAAAAGGTGCCGTCACGCCTCCATTTTCTGGGATGCCGCCTGCCGCCACCCCCACTCAGCGCCCAAACGGCTTCAGCCTTTAAATTAGGCTGTGGCATTCGGACACGGCGGGCGAGCAGAAGGAGATGTGCACATGCCCAGCACAGATCCCGTACAGGAGCAGCAGAGTATTAACATGATACAATCTTTGTCCCAATAGCACAGATCCCATATAGTAATCGCATAAGAAAGAGGGCATGACACAGGTGACTGGTAGTGCTCGTACTCCATTTGATGCCTACAGTATATGTTTCATAGATTATATAAGCATGATTACTGGACTGTTTAGCTTAATTAATTAATCTATTTATACTTTCACCTCTAGGAAAATTCCTTTCCTTCTTTTATGTTTTTTTTTAGATATAAGATAATAAAAGTTATATTTTAAACATAATAATCATATTATAAACACAAAGATTTCATATAAGAGTTCCCCAAAAAAGGAATATTTCTCTTTTTGCCTGTGCAAAACATTCTATTTGAATTTCTGGTTTCTATTCATTGGAGACCCACCAACACCTATTTTGTAATATAGAGGGTCTCCGCTAATAAATATACTCTAAGGTACTGTTTGTTTATTTACTGTTTTCTTACCCAATAGCTGTGCAGGAATCTTTCCTTAAAATCCCCCCTTTTTCCCTAATTGCTACATAGACATTATATTAGTTTCGGCATTCTGACTGTTTACCCCGACCAGTGTCTATAAATCCTCTCTATGATTGGTGCGGCTTTAATATAAACCAGGAAACATGACACCTAGGGGTAAATTTACTAAGATGGGAGTTCTACTAAGAAGTGATGTTGCCCATAGCAACCAATCAGATTCCAGGTATTATCTTCTAGAAGGTACTAGATAAATGAGAAGTAGAATCTGATTGGTTGCAATGGGCAACATCACTTCTTAGATAGAACTCCCATCTTAGTAAATTTACCCCCTAGCGTGTAGAAAAGGAGAAGTAGCATTGGGCAGTTGTCCTTACAAACAGCAGAAAATTAAATGCTGATATTTATCTTCAGTAAAATAAAAAGAATTAACAATCACTGCAAATGCTCAGGGCTGCTAAGGTTGAGCTTATTGGGCACAGACTCGGGGGATTATCACGCAGGCTAATAGGGAGCCGTAAACGCTTAGGGATTTTGGCCTAAAATTGGTCGGGATTGAATCCCGGGATTGGAAGTTTCCAATCCCGTAATTTGGGGATTGGCTATCAATGATTTTTTTTATAAATTGCCGGGCATCGCTAAGCACCTTCACCAGATGGCTTAGATGCTGCCCGACTCCCCTCCTACTCCCGGCTGTGCGCACTGCGCAGTGTGACATGACAGAGGCCACGCTGCGCAGCCATACGCCAGCTGCACCGCCGACTGGACCACCCGTCAAGCCTTCTCCAAGCAAGTATGCCCCATTGCAAGAATGGCCGCCCCATGACGAGGGAGAGGAGGGTGATTAACTGTGGGGGCTGGCCAGGGGACATTATTAATATATATATATTATTTTTACACCAACCCAATCTCGGGTATCTCGAGATAGAGCGTTTCTCAATCCTGAATCCCAGGATTGAAAAAACAGCCCAGGATTGGCCTCCCTACAGCTAATGGTCCAAGCAGTAATCTTTTCCAGTTTTATCAATACAACTGTGCCCATTTTGTAACCGTAACTAACTGTACATATATATATATATATATATATTAGAGTACCTCACTATATGTATGGTTTTAATGAATAATACAAAAAAATGGCTCTGTTGTCAATTTATGATTTTTATTTCATCCCTCTCAAATGCAACCAACATACCTCCACATGTTGGCCACGCTCCAAATTCACTACAGGTGAGGGGGCACCGCAACATACGATTCCTCCAGGCACCATGGCACCTAACTACACCTCTGCCACCCACTTCTCCCCACTGTATACTCCTGCTAGACTCAGCAAGTGGCCCTAACCCTACAGTATGTAGAAAACCAGTTCTGCATGTCAGATCTCACACCCAGCTCAGATAACAGAGACAGGCCACAATACTGTTACCTGAAACCAGCGGCGTCACAGGGGTAAATGACACCCAGTGCGGCCAATAGACACCATCCAAAAATGAGGCATGTCCTCTCGTGCAAAGGGAGTGTGGCCTGGTGGCACAACCCCATTTCCTTGCTCTGGGGGCGTGCTCAGCACTTTCGCAGATGTTGAGGTTCCCCCTCACACAGCACTACACTGCTAGTTCGGGCACTGCTCTGTGATGTTATTGTGCAGCGCCCGGCTCCCTGTCTCTGTGGAGGAGCCGACATTTAGGTGTCACCCCCTTTGGTAGTGTGACACCTGGTGCAGTCTGTACCCCCTATAGTGATGCCACTGCCTGAAACTCAGATCACATAGTTCTGTACATTACTAAAGGAGACAAAGAAACACGTCACCCATCCGCACACAAAGATCCTTCTCTTTTGTCCTACAGGCACACAGGACATCAGGGCTGATGGCTAAATTACTATAGGGACATATTTAGTGTCCCATACTTTTCTGTACCCAGTTATATAACATCTCTGACCTCCACTTATCATTATGCAGCCCTACACTCCAACACAGAAATTTAACATATCAGCCTAACGTCATTGTGTTATTGTTATTTCCTTCTCCGGTGGTTTCCTGGTTATACATGTACCTGTCAGATCCCGGCAGTTTTTCATAAACGTCTTAATCTCCTCCAATTCTTTGTCTACAAAATCCTTTTTCGCACTGTAAAATAAATAATCCGCAGGTGCGTTACTGACCATTGCATGACATTCCTACATACACACAGGGAAGATGTTCCAGCACTTGTATGAAGGAAAATGTTGTGATTGTCAATAAGTAGTGTTCACACTAGGCCGTTTTAAGAGGGTGCCGTGCCCTGCCCAAACTAATGGCAGCATCTCCACTTCTAAAACCCTCACTTAAGTAAATATACCCCAACATGTCTAGTTTGAATAGTTTACTTCGAAAATAGGGCCCGATTCAGACCTGCTGGCAAGGCTGCATTCGCTCGTAACCGGCCGATGTTCACAGTCTATGCATGCGTATAAAATGCAGTGCGCATACGTGATCCAGTCGCTGCGATTCGGGAAGTGAATGCAGCGAGTACTCAGATGCTCTGCAAGTATTAGTGACAGGACTAATCAACATCGACAGCCACGCCGTCTTGTTGCAAGCCCTGTTGCGACTGAACTTCAGTCACTCAGCGGGGCTCGCTCATGCCAAATCCGGTGCATGCGCAGTGTGCAAACATCGGCCTGCTTGCGTGCGGCCCTGAATCAGCTCCTCAGTGTCCTCAATTTGTGCCCCACTCAGCAATGTAATTAGGGAATTGGGGCAACACCATGGCCACTCAACATAGACACAAATCCGATGGTGTAGACCAGAGGTTCAAAACCTCCATTTCATTCCAGTTTTTAAGTATACAATGTTTGAGTCCAGATTTTTACAGATGTGCCCACACACATCTATTCTCCGTGCGCTACAAGTCGCGCCACGCATAATGCGGGAGCTCTGTGTGACTCAGTTGTGTTGAGCATCTAGATATGATGCGACTAGATTGCACAAGCAGCTTCTGATGATTAAAATGATATGCAGCATGTTCTGTGTGTGACTGCGGCTGTATCTGCATGTGACACGCTAGGTTACAGTGTTACAGCCAGGGGCGCCGAGAGGTGGGGAGCCGGTACAAATTACCCGGGCCCGGGCTTGCTGGAGGTACCCGGCAGGGGCCCGGTTCCGGTACCGCTCCCCCCCTCTTTCACCACGCTGCTGTGTGCTGGGCTACACTGTGAGACTGCTCGCGGATGCTATGAAGCAGCCACAGCAGTCTCCTATGTCTGTGGGGGGAGCGATCAAGCTGATCTCACCCCCCACTGGTTATGCGCCAGGCTGAGGGGGCTCAGAGCGCGCCCCTCACCAGCGAGCAGCGGCGCTGCAAAACTTTTGGGGGGGGCTTTGAAGGGGGCGTGGCCTTGCCTTCTGCGATTAGGCTATGCCCCCTTTACCTGAGCCCACCGCGGCTCTCAGCGAGCCTGGTTACAGCCACTGTAACGTAGCATTTTGCAGGCAGATAAACCCACAGTCGCTCAGAGAACATAGGCATGCCGCATATCGTTTTTACTCAGCAGAAGCTGCTTGTGCTATCGTTGTGCGAGTAAGACGCATTTGAAGGTAAAATGACACAGAAAAAGACGCTCGGTGCTACCGAGTCATGCAGCGGCATGGGACAACTAGAAGGGATGTTTAACGCGCAAGGAGCCTAGATGTATGTGGACCCATATGTAAATCAAATTGACTGAGTAACCTGTGCTCAAGCATGGCTATCCTGAAAATGTGGAATATAATAGCAGAGTTTGGGAACCTCTGATGCAGATTACTCGGCACATTATCAGGTATATAGAGGGGGCTGTGGTGAGGTGCACAATAGAGAAAATATAAACAGGAGGGCAAAATGTGGGGGCACAATACAGAACATATAGATGGGCACATACAGATGTAGAGGGGCACATACAGATACAGAGGGGCACATACAGACTTATTGGCACACATACAGGGATAGGGAGACGCATACAGACATTAACGGGCGATTCAATTGTGCTGTGCACCCCCTGCTGGTTGTCTATGTGAATAGGTGCACGATGGAACAATTCAATTGATTCTCCATGTGGGGGCCCATGAGCATTTACAGCGCCCACGTTTACCATGCTGTGCGTGGCTAAACTCATCTAAAGAAGAGGTTAGGAGGCACAAACAGCCGTTTGGGTGCCCAAACCACCATCGGGTGCTCAAAAAATTGGACTTGAGATATGGAAATCAGCGGGCTGCGAACAGGAATGTGTCCCCCCCCCCCCCTCAGCTTTAGCCATCCAAATGAAGCAACAATTGAATTGCTCCATCGGGCACCTATTCACATAGACGCCCTGCAAGGAACGTGCGCAACAACTGAATCGGCCCCATAGTGGTACTTACAGGCATAGGAAGGCACATACAGACATATGGGGGACATACAGGCATAGGAAGGCACATACAGACATATGGGGTGCGTACAGGCATAGGAAGGCACATACAGACATATGGGGGGCGTACAGGTATAGGAAGGCACATACAGACATATGGGGGGAGTACAGGCATAGGAAGGCACATACAGACATGGGGGAGTACAGGCATAGGAAGGCACATACAGACATATGGGGGCATACAGGCATAGGAAGGCACATACAGACATATGGGGGGCGTAAAGGCATAGGAAGGCACATACAGACATATGAGGGGCGTACAGGCATAGGAAGGCACATACAGACAAGTGGGGGGCGTACAGGCATAGGAAGGCACATACAGACATATGGGGGCCGTAGAAGCATAGGAAGGCACGTACAGACATATGGGGGGCGTACAGGCATAGGAAGGCACATACAGACATATGGGGGGCATACAGGCATAGGAAGGCACATACAGACATACGGGGGGTGTACAGGCATAGGAAGGCACATACAGACATATGGGGGGCATACAGGCATAGGAAGGCACATACAGACATATGGGGGAGTACAGGCATAGGAAGGCACATACAGACATATGGGGGGCATACAAGCATCGGAAGGCACATACAGACATATGGGGGGCGTACAGGCATAGGAAGGGACATACAGACATATTGGGGGCATACAGGCATAGGAAGGCACATACAGACATATGGGGGGCATACAGGCATAGGAAGGCACATACAGACATATGGGGGGCGTAAAGGCATAGGAAGGCACATACAGACATATGGGGGGCGTAAAGGCATAGGAAGGCACATACAGACATATGAGGGGCGTACAGGCATAGGAAGGCACATACAGACATGTGGGGGGCGTACAGGCATAGGAAGGCACATACAGACATATGGGGGAGTACAGGCATAGGAAGGGACATACAGACATATTGGGGGCATACAGGCATAGGAAGGCACATACAGACATATGGGGGGCATACAGGCATAGGAAGGCACATACAGACATATGGGGGGCGTAAAGGCATAGGAAGGCACATACAGACATATGAGGGGCGTACAGGCATAGGAAGGCACATACAGACATGTGGGGGGCGTACAGGCTTAGGAAGGCACATACAGACATGTGGGGGGCGTACAGGCATAGGAAGGCACATACAGACATGTGGGGGGCGTACAGGCATAGGAAGGCACATACAGACATATGGGGGAGTACAGGCATAGGAAGGCACATACAGACATATGGGGGCATACAGGCATAGGATGGCACATACAGACATATGGGGAGCGTACAGGCATAGGTAGGCACATACAGACATATGGGGGAGTACAGGCATGGGAAGGCACATACAGACATATGGGGGAGTACAGGCATAGGAAGGCACATACAGACATATGGGGGCGAACAGGCATAGGAAGGCACATACAGACATATGGGGGAGTACAGGCATAGGAAGGCACATACAGACATATGGGGGCATACAGGCAGAAGAAGGCACATACAGACATATTGGGGCACACAGGCATAGGATGGCACATACAGACATATGGGGAGCGTACAGGCATAGGAAGGCACATACAGACATATGGGGGTCATACAGGCATAGGAAGGCACATACAGACATATGTGGGGCATACAGGCATATGAAGGGACATACAGACATATGGGGGGAGTACAGGCATAGGAAGGCACAAACAGACACATGGGGGGCATACAGGCATAGGAAGGCAAATACAGACATATGGGAGGCAAACAGGCATAGGAAGGCACATACAGACATATGGGGGGCGTACAGGCATAGGGAGGCACATACAGACATATGAGGGGCGTACAGGCATAGGAAGGCACATACAGACATATGTCGGGCGTAAAGGCATAGGAAGGCACATACAGACATATGGGGTGCGTACAGGCATAGGAAAGCACATACAGACATATGGGGGACATACAGGCATAGGAAGGCACATACAGACATATGGGGGAGTACAGGCATAGGAAGGCACATACAGACATATGGGGGGCATACAGAATAGGAAGGCACATACAGACATATGGGGGGCGTACAGGCATAGGAAGGCACATACAGACATATGGGGGGCGTACAGGCATAGGAAGGCACATACAGACATATGGGGTGCGTACAGGCATAGGAAGGCACATACAGACATATGGGGGCCGTACAGGCATTGGAAGGCACATACAGACATATGGTGGAGTACAGGCATAGGAAGGCACATACAGACATATGGGGGGCGTACAGGCATAGGAAGGCACATACAGACATATGGGGGAGTACAGGCATAGGAAGGCACATACAGACATATGGGGGAGTACAGGCATAGGAAGGCACATACAGATATATCGGGGGCGTACAGGCATAGGAAGGCACATACAGACATATGGGGGGCGTACAGGCATAGGAAGGCACATACAGACATATGGGGGGAGTACAGGCATAGGAAGGCACATACAGACATATGGGGGGAGTACAGGCATGGAAGGCACATACAGACATATGGGGGGCATACAGGCATAGGAAGGCACATACAGACATATGGGGGGAGTACAGGCATAGGAAGGCACATACAGACATATGGGGTGCGTACAGGCATAGGAAGGCACATACAGACATATGGGGGGCATACAGGCATAGGAAGGCACATACAGACATATGGGGGAGTACAGGCATAGGAAGGCACATACAGACATATGGGGAAGTACAGGCATAGGAAGGCACATACTGATATATGGGGGGCGTACAGGCATAGGAAGGCACATACAGACATATGGGGGGCGTACAGGCATAGGAAGGCACATACAGACATATGGGTGAGTACAGGCATAGGAAGGCACATACAGACATATGGGGGAGTACAGGCATAGGAAGGCACGTACAGACATATGGGGGGCGTACAGGCATAGGAAGGCACTTTGAGAAATATGGGGGGCGTACAGGCATTGGAAGGCACATACAGACATATGGGGGAGTACAGGCATAGGAAGGCACATCCAGACATATGGGGGGCGTACAGGCATAGGAAGGCACATACAGACATATGGGGGGCGTACAGGCATAGGAAGGCACATACAGACATATGGGGGGCATATAGGCATAGGAAGGCACATACAGACATATGGGGTGCGTACAGGCATAGGAAGGCACATACAGACATATGGGGTGCGTACAGGCATAGGAAGGCACATACAGACATATGGGGGGCGTACAGGCATAGGAAGGCACATACAGACATATGGGGGGCGTACAGGCATAGGAAGGCACATACAGACATATGGGTGAGTACAGGCATAGGAAGGCACATACAGACATATGGGGGAGTACAGGCATAGGAAGGCACGTACAGACATATGGGGGGCGTACAGGCATAGGAAGGCACTTTGAGAAATATGGGGGGCGTACAGGCATTGGAAGGCACATACAGACATATGGGGGAGTACAGGCATAGGAAGGCACATACAGACATATGGGGGGAGTACAGGCATAGGAAGGCACATACAGACATATGGGGGACATTCAGGCATAGGAAGGCACATACAGACATATGGGGGAGTACAGGCATAGGAAGGCACATACAGACATATGGGGGGCATACAGAATAGGAAGGCACATACAGACATATGGGGTGCGTACAGGCATAGGAAGGCACATACAGACATATGGGGTGCGTACAGGCATAGGAAGGCACATACAGACATATGGGGGGCGTACAGGCATAGGAAGGCACATACAGACATATGGGGGAGTACAGGCATAGGAAGGCACATACAGACATATGGGGGGTGTACAGGCATAGGAAGGCACATACAGACATATGGGGGAGTACAGGCATAGGAATGCACATACAGACATATGGGGGACATACAGGCATAGGAAGGCACATACAGACATATGGGGTGCGTACAGGCATAGGAAGGCACATACAGACATATGGGGGGCGTACAGGCATAGGAAGGCACATACAGACATATGGGGGGAGTACAGGCATAGGAAGGCACATACAGACATATGGGGGAGTACAGGCATAGGAAGGCACATACAGACATATGGGGGCATACAGGCATAGGAAGGCACATACAGACATATGGGGGGCGTAAAGGCATAGGACGGCACATACAGACATATGAGGGGCGTACAGGCATAGGAAGGCACATACAGACATGTGGGGGGCGTACAGGCATAGGAAGGCACATACAGACATATGGGGGAATACAGGCATAGGAAGGCACATACAGACATATGGGGGAGTACAGGCATAGGAAGGCACATACAGACATATGGGGGCATACAAGCAGAAGAAGGGACATACAGACATATTGGGGGCATACAGGCATAGGAAGGCACATACAGACATATGGGGGAGTACAGGCATAGGAAGGGACATACAGACATATTGGGGGAGTACAGGCATAGGAAGGCGCATACAGACATATGGGGGAGTACAGGCATAGGAAGGCACATACAGACATATGGGGGCATACAGGCAGAAGAAGGGACATACAGACATATTGGGGGCATACAGGCATAGGAAGGCACATACAGACATATGGGGGAGTACAGGCATAGGAAGGCACATACAGACATATGGGGGACGTACAGGCATAGGAAGGTACATACAGACATATGGGTGGCGTACAGGCATAGGAAGGCACATAAAGACATATGGGGGACATACAGGCATAGGAAGGCACATACAGACATATGGGGGAGTACAGGCATAGGAAGGCACATACAGACATATGGGGGGCATACAGACATATGGGGGGCGTACAGGCATAGGAAGGCACATACAGACATATGGGGGGCGTACAGGCATAGGAAGGCACATACAGACATATGGGGTGCATACAGGCATAGGAAGGCACATACAGACATATGGGGGCCGTACAGGCATAGGAAGGCACATACAGACATATGGGGGAGTACAGGCATAGGAAGGCACATACAGACATATGGGGGCGTACAGGCATAGGAAGGCACATACAGACATATGAGGGGCGTACAGGCATAGGAATGCACATACAGACATATGGGGGGTGTACAGGCATAGGAAGGCACATACAGACATATGGGGGGCGTACAGGCATAGGAAGGCACATACAGACATATGGGGGAGTACAGGCATAGGAAGGCACATACAGACATATGGGGGAGTACAGGCATAGGAAGGCACATACAGACATATGGGGGGCATACAGGCATAGGAAGGCACATACAGACATATGGGGGGCGTACAGGCATAGGAAGGCACATACAGACATATGGGGTGCGTACAGGCATAGGAAGGCACATACAGACATATGGGGGAGTACAGGCATAGGAAGGCACATACAGACATATGGGGGGAGTACAGGCATAGGAAGGCACATACAGACATATTGGGGCTATACAGATATATGGGTGCACATACAGACATACTGTATGGAAGGATGAGACAAGGAAAAAATTTGTGTAAAAAAATAATCTAAATGGCATATAAATTATAATAGTAATGTTAGTGTAAAGGCTATAAATCTAAATATATAAATCTTAAAGCATCCTATAGAAATGGGGTCTGTAGTTAGAATAGACAACTGAGAATTACTAATACTTGACCTCATTTACTTTAAATTGTTTTAAGGTTTATTTATTTGGATAGATAGCTATTTTGCTAACATTACTATATAGCAATCATAATATATATTTTCATGTGTTTGTGTGTACTGTATTTACTTTTTGGAAACTCCCCTCTACAATAGCCTTCCACAGTGTCCCAGGCCAACATTCTACCCCTGTGTCCCAGGTCAATGTTCTACCACAGTGTCCTTGGCCAATGTTCTACCAGTATCCCAGGCCAAAATTCTACCCCTGTGTCCCAGGCCAACGTTCTACCCGTGTCCCAGGCCAAAGTTCTACCCCTTTGTCCCAGGCCAACGTTCTACCACAGTGTCCCAGGCCAACGTTCTACCACAGTGTCCCAGGTCAACGTTCTACCACAGTGTCCCAGGCCAACGTTCTACCACAGTGTCCCATGCCAGTGTTGAAATACTGGGGCTTTTGAGCGAAAGCCTCACAAGCCTCAGAGAAATACTGTGCAGCTGTCGGGAGGAGAAATGAATATAATCGGATGCCACCGAGGAGTAGGACAATTTAATTTAAGAAATATAAAAATGTTGCAATTTTAGTTTGGGCATTTATGTTTGTCAGGTTTCCTAAAGCATCTTTCTGTGGATGAGGCATGGTTCCATGGAGTCCTGCGGTGAGTTAGTATTTCAGTTATTAGAAAATGGTGTCAAGGTGGGGGGAGGAGCACCAAATCCTATCTTTCCTGGGGCAGGCTCAGACTGGGCCGCTGGAGAGTCAGGTAAAACTCAGATGGGCCCCACCGGTTCTTGGTCACACCCTCTATAGCGGGAGGGAGGGGCCTATGACACCATCCACTATAGCAGGGTGCAGTACAGCTTCTTCCCGGGTAGTATTCAAGGCTGTGACTGACCCAGTCCTAAGCTACATGTAGAGGACCAGAGCACACTTCACTACTGGGTAATAAATCCCATTAGTCTCTGCAAAAGAGTTAGAGGAGCATGTGCTGATCTCTGATTGGAGGAGCCCATCACATGCTCCTCTGACCTGTGGAGATAAGCAGTAGTGCAGCCTAATGGGACAGTGGCTCATTGTGAAGCTGTGCCGGCTGACAAGGTGGCTGTGACTTCTTGTGGGTACACTGTGGTATAATGTGGGGGCACTAAATTGTGGTGTAGTGTGGCAGTACATTGTGGTATAATGTGATGGCACTACAGAGTGGCATAATGTGTGGACACTACAGTGTGTTATAATGTGTGGGCACTACAGTGTGGTATAATGTGGATGCATACCACCCAATTGTCCCACAATCAGCGGGACAGTCCCATTTTTCTGGGACCGCCCCTGTAAGGTCAATGACACTGCACTACCCTCTAGAGTGTCTCCTAATATATCAGTATATTTCCACTGTCGGGGAACTCCTTTATGGAGCGGGCTTAAGGTAATACTTTAGGAACAATTTTTGCATATGTCTCTGTACCCAGAGCTATGTTCCCGTATATGTTAGGCTAAAAAGCCTCAGTCAAGGTGGCCAGTCCTGTAAGTGACGATGGCCTTGGGCGACATCCCATTTTAGCCAAGTCACTTACCGTAAACCCTATGACCACTGCAATGTGGAGAACATGCAGACACTTAGCGGTGAGTTGTCACATTTTATATCCAGTATTTTTACACATAGTAGCTCTGTTGTGACACTCACCCCTCAATCAGGTAACAAACATCTCCCAACCCCCGTAGTGCTGTTCTGCGTCTTTATCATTTGTAAATGCTGCAATATACCTATATATTATATACTGCATGTACACAATATACTAATTTCAGATACATGCTGCAACAAACTAATATATCAGATATACTGTACAGGTTGCCATATTCTCATATATCATATTATATATACATTATGTGTTTCCATGATTAGATGACAGTGCAGAGCCTGCTGAGATTACATAAATAGTAATATAAGATTAAGAACCACGAGTGATGGTCACAAAGGTTCTGTACTATGTGGCTGGTTGGTTAGTGGTTTTCACCCGCTGTTCTAGTCACCTTCTCACCTATATACAAATATCGGCACAATGATATCGGTGAAGTTTGGCTCCACGTCTCCATCCTCCAGGCGACATAACATCTCCTCGTACTCTTTGGTCCATTCAACTCTTTGGTCCAAAGGGATAAAATTACCTAGAAAAAGAAGCCATTTATGTTTTATACCGTGATAAAGTGTAAACCGTTTATTTAATTGCCCCTCATTTTTGGAGTAATATACAATATGGAGGAGTGCCACAGCTGCCACCACTAAGTGATATGCCCGTGCTAGCATTTGACTGTGTGGCACTTGCCAGGGCTGGATTAACAATGGGGCAGGTAGAGCTGCAGCTCCAGGTCCCCCATAAAAATAGTCCCCAGGATTTTCTGTGCTGATTTATTTTCCTGTTACAGCCTACCAGCAGCAGTCTGACCAAGGCCCCGACCCCCCAACCACCCGCGCTTCAAACACCAGGCATACTGTCACACTGTGTGACACACGTGGCAACCGTGGCACAGTGGAAGGCTTCATTAGCCCCCCTGCACCGCATAGTGACATGGCTGGCACCTCCTCCGCACTGCCTGATGTCACCTTAAATCACTTGGAACATGCAGTAAACCCCTTCATCCCCACGTATAAGATCCATCTGCCCGCCCAAGGCGCGGTAACTATGAAGGGTTGGGAATAGGGTGTAATGATACTGCAGCTGGAGGCGGACTTCATTCTCCAACTGCACTATAAGGTACCACCTCACACTTGCCAAGGCATGGCATTGATATAGCCAGCACCACTGAGACAGCAGTGAGACACCAGCCACACACAGGACCCAGGCAGCAGTGACTCTTACCCACAACCCCTGGGACCCTCAGCTCTACAGCATAGAACACCAATCTCCAGCTGCTGCCGGTACCCCTCCCCTTCTCCAAACTTACCTGTCCCTGTCTGCACATTCCCCCACTCTCTCCCTATGTTACTGTTGCATGTTCATTGTATTCTCACATTATCTCACACCCTGGCCGGGATCCCTCTGTCATAAACTTAATGTCAGGGCTATCAAACCTGAGAATTCTCATCTGATTGTTCATTATCATCGCCAGTAATATTTTATGGCAGCAATAAGGAATTAAGAGGTCTTAAGAGAAACTGGATGGAAATAAAGTACCAATCAATCGGTTCCTGTCATTTTCAAACACAGCATGTAAATGACAGTTAGGAGCTGATTAGTTGGTAATTTATCTCCGTCCACTTTCTCTCTCTCCAAGGCTTAGTAGATAGACCCTTTAATACCTTTTTGCTGTGATAAGCACATGTTGGTGTAGTGTTGTTTATGGACTTATATGTTAGTAGAATAATTTTACATTGAATTCTGTAAAACGCAGGCAGCCATTAGAAGGACGGACAGCGCGGAGCAGCAGTAGAAGAACATTTAGGGAGGAAGGATCAGTTCAAGTGAGGTTGTAGGTGTTAAAGTCTGTTCCGGGGAAGACCAGTAAGGAAATTATTGCAATAGCCGATGCGGGAGATACAGGTCACTGAATTGGAGGCCATTCTCAAAAGGGGCAGCTGCACCTGCCATAGGACTTGTACAACTTTCAAAGGTGCGATCATTGGTGGGGGCTAAAGACGCCCCAGGCACAGACGCTGGCAGTGGGCATCTCAGTCTTTGCACATTCATATGAATGTGGTACACAAGGAGGGGCTTTGTAGTGGGCATCTCAGACTTTGCACATCCATATGAATGGTGGTACACCAGGGGGGGGCTTCTTAGGGGCATTTGCATAAGGTTGCAGACAGGCGACCGCCAATAGACGCATACAGCTAAAAAAATACTGAAGCCTTTTGATATTATAGCGGGCGCCATACTTGTAGCAATACCAGGTGTAGATTAGCAAATGCTGCATTCAGTGGTGTGATATGGTGACTGTGTATGGTGCACATCAATTGTAACAATAACTACAAAGGCTGTTGATGGTTTGATACAATGTAATGTTTCAGTTCTGGATGCTGTGTTATACTGGATGTATATGGGACTATACTATTCTAACACCCAGTGGAATTATGGAGTTTCTGCAAAATGACGAGTGTCGAGTGAGTTACTTTATGTCACTAATCAGCATTTTCCATTTAAATATTAGGAAGGCACCAAGGAACTCTCATTCTAACATTCTCTTTCCTCCCCGTCCACCTCATCTGTGTCATCAGGGGCATCTTCAGAGAGGAGGGGGCCCGTGTTCACTCCCCGTGACACCCACCGCGGGACCACGGACAGGTAAGTTTAAAATAACATGGGTGCAGGGTGTGCGGTGCGGGGTCCCCCTGGATCTGGGGGCTCGTGTGCCCCGCAGACACTGCACCCATTATAGATACGCCACTGTGTGTCATGCCTGTTTGTCTGTCCCTCCCCCTTAGAATGTAAGCTCTTATGAGCAGGGCCCTCTACCCTCTTGTACTTCTCCCTAATTTACTTTCATCTACTTCTTACACCCCACTAGGGCACCTAACACTTGGTGCTTATGCTCTGCTGCTTATGTGGGTGTTATAGTCGCTAATGTAGCAATATATATTATCCATGTCCTGGTCCTGTATTGTATTGTTCTGTACTGTAAGTCACTGGTCACTTATTTGTTTATGTACTTTGTAAGGCGCTGCGGAACACTTGTGGTACCATATAAATAAACAATAATAATAATATACATGGAAATTAGTGCCGGACTTTTGCTGTATGTTATTGAGTGTGTGATTATGCATATCCTTGGGCCCTGACATGCTGAAAACACATTATTGCAAAGCAGCACGTACAAGCTGGGAAGATAACTTACTCAGCTGGGCGTAAATCTCCCCCGTCTCAAAGCTGTTCATGGTGGTGCAGCCTCGGTTGTCCACCATTGTGATGCTGTTGGTCAGTGGGTAGGATTTCCTCTCCATGGTGAGGCCGCCGTCTGCCTGGGCGGACTCAGCGTATACGGTGAATGGCTTATCATGGAGGGCGTATTTGCAGGAGTTGATCAAGGAGGACTTGCCGTGTCCCAGTAACCCAAACAGCTGCAGGAGGATTCGGTTGTAGCCCTGGCTTCCCAGAGTGCAGTTGTTCAGGTTGAAGGACAGAATGTATTCTCTTAGCTGGTCCACGTCCATCACTGCTCAGTCTTCTCCTAAACTGAAATGGTTCCTCCCACTGCACACAACCCAAATCTGTGACTGAAGTGAAACTTATACATTTTACTTTCACTTTTCACAATTTTACAGCTTGTGTGAGAAAATTAACTTATGCCTCTACAGGATATTCTCATGTGAGCACCGGATCCTCCCAGGACATAGTCACTCAGTACAATGCAACACAAATACTTAAAACAACTTTAGATAAAACTTATAATTGTTTATGACCGGTTTAGACATCAACAGTAGATTGTATTTTATCTGCGATCATCACCCACATACAGAACATCATGGTATTTCCTAGATGAAATGGCTGTAATGTGAGCCTCCAGCTTTGCTCTCCCTGGGGCCCATTTATCACTGAATATTTGAGGTTTAATCCTCAAAATCACCGGTTTTCGGGGGTTTACTTCAAATATTAAGATTCCCCCTGATGTATGAAGGAGGCACTGCAGCAGGTATGCTGTGACCCCTGCATTCCCATAGGGGTTTGTTGAAAAATAATTTTAATCTAAACAAATCACTATAATTAACGACCAGCTTTTTATCATTTGGAGCGGGGTGTTATTCCTTGGCAATTCAAAAATTATGGCTGGCGGTGCACCACAGGAGAAGTACAAGATACTTGTAGGGTGTTGGGTCTTAAAGAGATGATTCAACAAATGGTAAAGAATTTTCCTTTTTGGGTGCTCTCGTTACATATGACAAAATTGTATAAAACTTAACTTTTAAGGTGCATATACACACAACGATTTTTTGAACGATTATCGTTAAACGATATCATTTAACGATAATCGTTTGTAAAAATCGTTCACTTTCTGAGTCAAACGATGAACGATTTTTCGTTCATGCGCATTCACGTTTGTAGTTCAGTCAGACTTGACAACTGAACGATTTTCAGTAAGTTAATATGCAAAAATCGTTTGTAGTTCTAAAAAATCGTTCATTACATTTAGTAAATGAACAACTTTAGTAAACGATTTTACTTCATTTTTTCAAGGGAGAAAATCATTTACTAAAATCGTTCATTAACTAAATCGTTGTGTGTGTATGCAGCTTTACTTTTATCTTTTACAACAGGTTAATGAATGATTAGTATACATACAGGACGGAAGCAGTATGAAAGCCCGGCGGCCACATGGACGGGAGTTCGAATCCCGACAGCAACAGGCAGACAAAAGCAGAGATCCTGGCAGCGGAAGCCCGACAGTGCTGGAAATCCCGATTGTCCTTAGGTAAGTATCCACTAACCTAACCCTAACCCTCCTTAGGGGTGCCTAACCCTAATCCCCCCTCTAAGTGCCTAACCCTAACCCCCCTTCCCTGCTGCCTAAACCTAAGTCCCCTGGGGGGTGCCTAACCCTAACCTCCCCCCGGGGGTGCCTAACCCTAACCCTCCCTTCCCCTAACCTAACCCTAACCCTCCCGGGGGGTGCCTAACCCTAACCTCCCCCCCTGTGTCTAACCCTAATCCCCCCTCTAAGTGCCTAACCCTAACCCCCCCTTCCCTGCTGCCTAAACCTAAGTCCCCTGGGGGGTGCCTAAGCCTAACCTCCCCCCGGGGGTGCCTAACCCTAACCCTCCCTTCCCCTAACCTAACCCTAACCCTCCCTTCCCCTAGCCTAACCTTAACCTCCCCCCGGGGGTGCCTAACCCTAACCCTCCCTTCCCCTAACCTAACCCTAACCCTCCCTTCCCCTAACCTAACCCTAACCCTCCCGGGGGGTGCCTAACCGTAAGTCCCCCCCGGGAGCCCTAAACCTAACCCCCCTGCGGCTCTCCGCTCGCGGCGCCCGGCATCCTTTTGATCGGGATGCCGGGCGCCGGTCTGCCGGGATCGGAAAAATGATAGGCATCTAGATTTAGACGCTTGTCATTTAACCCTCGCAGGGATAAAGCAGCCGGGAAGCCGGCTGTCGGGCTTACATCAGCCGGCTTCCCAATTGCATCCCTACAGGACATATCTGCAAACAATTTAAGCATATATATTGCTGCAGTGTTCTCCTTTATTGGAGAATTAAAGTTAATTGTTAAAAATTATGGCTCAATTAATATAGAAGGCCTGTTAATTTAGCAACATGCTTATCTCTTTATTACTGCAGTTTAAATTTGTCATTGTAGATCTCATGTTGCCTACTTACACAGATCATTCCTTGAAGAAAAAAGTGAAATATAACATTTAAACCACTTTAAATAATCAGTCCTATCCCAGATTGTGACACTAGTTACTATCTATTATAAATTCTGATCAAGTATCTTATTCCCAAAATTAGAATAATGTTGTTAAGTATACAGTCTAATTTCTCTGAGTCACAATTTATATGTAGGAGTGGTTTTAGTACTGCAAAATCATCACATCCCCTTAGTTAACCCTTGTAAATATGAGGGGAAAGTTCCTCACATATATTGTGCAAGTATGTTCCTTCGCTGGTATCCAGTCTCAATATGTAACCCTTGCGCTAATGTCCTCAGAACGGATTGATCCCTACATTCCCACAGGCAGCCGCATCCGCCAAAGAGGCTTCTACATCCGGATATTGGGCCTACACCTGCCATTTTCAGAGCCCGTGTCCCTGCCTGTCCCGGATGATACATCCGGCCGCAATGATCGCATTACAAATACAGATAAAACCATGGTGCATATTTCCAAAATAAATGTATCTTTTCTCAACCAGCAACCTACTATGTATTCAGACGTGTTATTCTAGGAACGATGTATCCCAATTCTCTGCACCCATAGAGTAGATACTTCAAGTAGCTCACATTAAAACATTTTTTAATAAAGCAAAAATGTTAAAACTTGCAGCATACAATGGTTAGTATCAAACATACAGTATATATAGAAATAAACCACTTATTTGTCCCTTACCTGGAGTCAGGGTAAGAAGTCCCACCCAACGCGTTTTATCTGTCCTGCAGACTTCATCAAGGAATTAAGGACCCGGGGCGATTTTTCACACAATATGGACGTTTTCATCTGATCGTAATGACCAATCGTGTGAAGTAGTGTTTTCAGGCACGATTACGATGCGATGCGCGTCCCCGGCGTTGTGTATCGCCATCATAGATCAGATGGTTTTGCCGAAAGATTTCGACCGAACAGTATGATGTGACACATCTTAATACATTGGATTGTATTGTCGTTTGTACAATCGTACCTTTTCTAAATACAAATCGTACAGAATGTCAGGGGAAGAATTTTCAAGGGAATCGTATGCAAGATCGGATCTGATACAAATCGCCCTGTGTATGGGCACCTTAAGACTGGCTCTGAATTCTTCTGTGTAACTCTGAATCAGGCCCCAAGTGACTTTATTATATTTAGTAGCTGAGGACAGTATCACAGAAGGTTTATTCCACGTCAGTTCAACCAGGTGCGTCCACCACCAATGTCAGATTTTTACAAACATTTTTTAGTTATGAGAGGATTTAAAAACGACTACTTCTGCCAAATTTCCAAAAATATAGATTTTTTTCAATTTATTAAACTATTTACTAATCACAGCTTATTTATTCCAATTTATTTGAAGTATCACAGGTGTTTATTAAGGAATCATCATGAAATTTGAACCCATAAGGGAACTTTTCCTCCCAAAGCCAAAAATCCAGACCAAATTACTTTATATGCCTTACTTTTCGAATTACAGCAAAAATTCTAGATTTTAGAATAGAATTAAAAAAACGCAAGGTTGCATCAACATTAGATATCCCATTTTTTTTAGGTGCTTAACAAAGGCGTACATAACTGTACCACAAAAAAATTTGCATGGTAATCTGTTTCATAGTAGATAAAAAAAATAATGAAGTTGTTGTTCGATTACTGTTGTACCCAGGCTCTTACTGGCCTGCTGGGGAGTCGGGGTATTCCCCGGTGGGCACCAGTGACTCTAAGCCCCTCACCCTACCATGGGAGGGCAGTGACTATAGCGCTGTCAGTGTCTGCAAGGTTATCTCTTTCACACAACAAAGATGCACGGCAGGGGGCCCCCAACAACAGTAATATATTGTTTTTATTTATTTTTTTACACCCTGGGACTCTGTTGGCTGCATGCTTGACACAGAGAGGTGTGGGCGGGCTCTGACTAATGCTGGACATACACTCTACAATTATCTGTCAGATATCTGTCAAATCTGTCTGGTGGGAAGGAAAATCTGGTCCGTTTTCTAGTGTTTGGGAGCAAATTTCTATTGTCATTTGCTCCCATACATTACCAGATTTTCATTCCAACCAGCCAGATTGGACAGATATCTGACAGATAATTGTAGAGTGTATGCCCAGCATAAGTGACCAGCCCGGAAGATTTCTAAATTGAGAGAGCAGCAGCTGCAGCATCAGCGCTGCCACTACAGGGTGACAGGAGCAGCCCGGAAGAGCCCATTATCAGCCGGTGAACGGAGATCTGTGTGCCAGTGTGATACCCCTAAAGTGGTTACTGTTCAATTTATAAATATATATATATGTATAATCAATTCATATGTGTACACAGAGAAAAAGGCATGTAAGGTTCAATAGTTGATTTATTTACAAAAGTGTTATATTTAAAACTGCCAGTTTCTGTATATATGTTAAACCCCCTCTTTGGGGAGAACTGGAGCAGGACATCCCCTCATGGAGACCTAATGGAGCCAACCGCTCACTCCTGGACTATGGGAGCTGATGGGTGTGTGGCCAGGGACATGACACTGCAGCAAAGGTGAGAGATCGCCCCATAGAGGGCTAAGTAATAGATGGGCAGAGCGGCATGCGTGGTCGGTGGGAAGCGGACCCACATGAGACCACTGGTAATCTAAGAGGGATTCCCACGGGGGCTGCTGGGAGAGAGCCTGAGGTGACAGGACTAGTGGAGGAATGTAGCGCTTACCGGAGTGCCATGAGGGAAGCCGCTGCTGGGACCGGTGGGTTCTGTGAAAGCTGCCTGAGGTGTGAGGAGCAGGACTTACTGGAGCGTGTGGTGATGGAAGCTGCAGCAGCTGTGAGGATACAAGAAGCTGCCATAGGACACATAAAGCTGCTGGGGACTCTGAGGAGGAGGAAGCAGCAGTGGAGCGGCCCTGATTCCTTCCCCTTTAGGATAAGGGACAGCTGGAAGACTGAATGCAAGGGAGATCTATGTTCCTCCTCTGAGTGGTGCTGGATCCTGTGTGCTGTTCTACGAGGATCAGGTCTGTCAGCTGTGCAGCACCATATTACAGCACATAATTATGCCGTTATATACAGGCACACTAATAAAGAGCTTCACAGTCTTCAGCTTCAAAGTTTTATACAGGAACTGTTAAATGACTTAACTCCAATCTAATAAGCACGGAAGCCTCAGCTACTATATAGAAATATTACCTTGGGAAAGGTCCCTCTCAGTAGAAGGCAGCTTGCTGATATATCACACTTATGTTATATATAGTCAGATAGACTGTGACAGGAAAGAGGAGTTCAGGACTTATCGACAGGCCAGCAAGGAATTGTAAATTATAAGTACCAGCACACTAATAGGCTATCCTATGATGCTCAGTTTGCTATATAGTGAACCTTTATTCCTGTCAGGAACCTACGCCAGTATAGACAGAGTACCCTCTTCAGTGTCAGCACAGGCCCGGGCTTGCAACTTTCAAGGGTCAGTACAGATATTAATCAACAGCATCAGAGATTAGAGTAATATAAATATTATTGAGGTACCCATCCCTTCTAACGTGCACCAACGCGAGAGTACTGGCCGGTGTGTAGGGACTTGAGTTATAATATAAGACCTAAGTACTAGTTAAACCAGGTTATTCTTATGGTGAACTGTTTATATCTGTTGCATGCAGAAGTATATTGCTAACTCACTACATTTACAGTTCAATAAAGAAGCCTTCCCATTTAAATAAAATTTTACAGATCTGAGTGTCATTTACTTGTCCACAGTGTATATTTAAACTTGTATCTTTAATTTCCAAATTGTATCAATTGTTGTGAAACTTGATACTTAGATTGTTTATTTTTTTTCAATACATTTTTTCATTGTGTAAACTTCTTTGGTAAACACTTTTGTTGCCTGTAATAACATTTGACTACTGACAAGAACCAAGGGATAAACCAGACTGGAAAGGAACCCTTTACATCATGCCACACTTTGGGTCATTAGTAAAAAGTGGTTATCACAACTGCCCCCCTTTAGGGGTGAGTATGGGAGTGTATACTGTATCTGTGGCTGATCCCATCTCCCCCCACACCCTGCAGCTCAGTGTCACTCTGTACCAAAGGGAACAGCGCAGGGACAGTGCAGGATATTAGGACTAGTGGTTACCATGGCTGACACTCTCTTGTCCTCACCTCTCTCTCTCTTGTTCTCACCTTTCTCTCTCTCTAGTCCTCATATCTCACTCTTTCTTTCTGCCATCACCTCTTTTCTCTCTCTTACCCTCAACTCTCTCTCTTGTCCCCACCTTTCTCTTATCCTCACCCTTCTCACTCCCCCTTCTCTCTATCATACTCATCTCTCTCTTGTCCTCACCTTTCTCTCTCTCTCTATTGTCCTCACTTCTGTCTCTTCTCTTCTCATCAGGAACAGTGCAGGAGACTACTGGGGTGAGCTGTACTAGTAGTTACCCTGGCTGACTGTCTCTCTCATGTCCTCTCCTCTCACTTTCATTCTCTTGTCGACACCTCTCTCTCTCTTGTCACCACCTAACTTTCCCAATAGACCGCTTTGCAGGAAATGTACAGCCGTTTTAAAAGAAGGAGACAGGTTCTAAAAAATGATGTCTGCGGTGTTTTGCCCCTCCAGCTTTGTCTGCGGCTTCTGAAGCACCTCAGCCAGAGAACTATGAGGGACTAACAACTACTAGATCGCTTTACAGGAAATGTGCAGCAGTTTTAAAGACAGGAGACAGAATATCTGAGGAGGTAAGTCTGCGTTGTTATGCACCCCCGGTTTTGTCTGAGGCTTTTGACGCACAGCAGCGGCAGACAGGAAACTATGTTTCAAGGGGACAGACAACTAATAGAATTCAAATTCTTCCAGGCTGATTTAGTCCTTTCTAGACAGACCGTGCACCGTACCCTGACCACTTGAGCTTTGCCCACTTTCTACTTCACCATGTCATCCATGTTGTCTGGTGATTTAGAAGTGAGGCAAGGTTCGGCTTGAATAGATGTCAGCACCATGATGAGCCTAGAACCACAGTCTTTTCTCCCCAAAGTAAATTGGGTGTCTGTCCCTTTAAATGTTAAACACTTTTTTTTTAGCGCAGTTCTTCTCTCACTTGTAGCAACACCTGACTTTCAATTGTATTTACAGCACAATATAACACAGCACCTGCTTTCACTGCTGTGGAACTATAATGTCCAGCAATCAACATAGCACTTGCTCTTTTCTTTGCAAAAGAAATGTCCAGGCCACATAATTAGACACACCTTGTCTTAATGAGCTTGATTTCAACAGAATAAACCACACAACTTCTTTTAACCTTTCCAATGCTGAAGAAAGTGCACAACTTTTAGCAAACTTCGTAGCACGGTTTTCAGACATGCATACAACTTTCCATGAAATATTTCAAAACAGATTTTATCTTCACTCACCAACCTGATGAGCTTTGCACTGTTGAGTCCACTATGCAGGTGCAGTAAACATCCATATTTCCATTAGCTGCTGTAATCCACTTTCTGTGCAGATCTTGCGTAGACCTGTGTGCGTAGAATCTTTATCCCTGCATTCTCCACCATTTGTGATACTTGGGGTAATTAGCTTGGTAGACTAGTGTCAGTGGTGCAGTGATTAGGTGCAGAATCAGACGCCACACATGGCATTCTAGTAAAACAAATGAACATGGTGCTTTACTTCCAGCATAATCAGGAAACATACAGAAAATAATAAACACCTAGCCCTTTCATAGGGCACTAGCTCACTTCTTGAATCCTCTCTACAGAAGCAGCTACTCTGCATGAAAGTCTCTTACAATCTCTGAGTTTGGTGGTCCTTCCTGCCACATGCAGGACTGGACACTGGCCTCCTGGCCTGGTATAGCTTCCTTAGCTTGTCAGCTGCCACCTCTCACAGTCTGGCCTGCTTCATTGCAGACACCATAGCTCAGTCCCAGAGTTGGATAGCCTTCCCTGTATCTCACAGGCCTAGGCTCAGGCCTCCTGGCCCTCACTGGCTTGCTAGCACAGTGAGCTCTGTCTGACTGGTCTGCCTCAGTCCTCCCTGGACTGAGTTCACTTGGCAGCCCTTACACCTCTTACCAGAATCCTTTTCTTCTCTGTGTGGGCGGATCTCTCCTGCCCCACACAGAATCTGCTGCTCACCAGCACCATCTCTGGTGATACTGCCACAATATATATATATATAGATATATATATATATATATTTTGGATTGACAGACCCTCCAACATGACCTGTTCCATTAGGTACAAGATGCTCTGCTCCTGGACTTCCTTCTTAATTTATGATTGCAGCCACTTGTGTTGAAACACCTGTCTCAGACGGTGTAATGGTAGCATTACTGCCTCACAGCACTGAGGTCGTTGGTTCGATACCCACTACGGCCCTAACTGTGTGGAGTTTGTATATTCTCCCTGTGCTTGCGTGGGTTTCCCCCGGGTACTCTGGTTTCCTCCCACACTCCAAAAATATACTGGTAGGTTAATTGGCTCCTAACAAAATTACCCCTAGTGTGTATGTGTGTGTGTGTGATAGGGAATATAGAGTGTAAGCTCCACTGGGGCAGGGACTGATGTGAATGGCCAAAATATTCTCTGTAAAGCGCTGCGGAATATGTGTGCGCTATATAAATAACTGGTAATAATAATAATAATAATAATAATAATCTATTACCCAGTTCAACACAGGTGGCTGCAATCATTATTTAGGTGGGAAGTCCAGGAGTAGAGCATTTTGTACCTGATGGAAGGGGTCATGTCAGAGGGTAGAAATTAATTCAGTGCTGCTGCTACAAGCCCTGCTGTGTAAAATATTGTGTCTGCCTCTAATTCTGCAAATACCCTGACCCTTTAATGTATTTGTACCTACTCCAGCCGATGTCCTGTGATCACCCATGTATTGTATAAGCCCCTACTGCCTGACCTTAAGACCTGGTGGCCTCCTAAGTAGCAGTGAGATATGCAACTCTATCTGAATATCGGGTTGTTGTTTTAGGCAGAAGTTCTTAGTAGGAGGCTCTAGGAGTCTTATACATATACAGAGGTGTTTCATAACACACAGTCTGTACAGAATTTTTTATTTACTAATAATAAAAAGAATTTTAGTAAGCAGCCACGGGATGCATCAAAAGACTTCCCTCTTCCTCTATCCAGTGTCAGAGTGTCTGTGATCTGCACGCTGCAGCAGGCGCTCAGTGATCAGTTTAAAGCACTAACTGCCGCTAACAAGCCTGCAGATCTGTAATTCAGGCCTTAGCTCAGAAAACTGAGCGGGAAAACCGCCCCACTATTTGCGTCCCTGGTCAACACAGCTCTGCTCCCATAAGCCATGCTGACCTGGAAAAAAGTCAATGTGCAGCCTCAGTCCCCCGGTACCTATTCTCCCCATCTCTCCGGCCTGCTGTCAGATCAGTTACTAAGGATAGCAGGATACTGGCCCAAAAGTGTTAAAAATGGGGCCGGCTTGGCCCATCCTGCCCCCTGTCCAGCCCGACCCTGTGCAGAGCTGGCTACTAGATGGGATACAAGGGAGACGTGCTGTCCACTCGTCATGTCGCTTAGTCAGGGCTCCTCTATTTGTGCGTGAAATGTCATACTCTCGTCGCACGTACCACTCTGCCAGAAGCAGTGATAACTCTGGATTCTGGAGCCGGCACCTGGCAATCTGTCATTGATTAGACAGATGCCGATATCAGACTCCAGATGCAGCAAGCGCCCTCTAATCTGTTTGGTGCCCAGAGCTCACGCTCAACCGGGACCACCCTCCCTACACCCCTACAGGGCTGTGCAGCCTATTGGCCTAAAGCGCTTACCCTGACTGTCTGCTACTGCTGCTCCTTTTAAATGTTTGGGGAAAGCGAAATACCCCTTCCACCGCCCGTTTCAAAGCCCAAGACAGCTGTAATGATACTGGATTTAAACCTCTATATGCTCCTGCCTATACCTTCTAAATCTTGCCTATACCTTCTAAGATTGATGCTATTTGCGTACACATCCATACAGTAAAATAAAAGCCTTCAGACATTGAGAAATGTGTTTCCAATGCACAAAGGTTATTTTTCAAAATAAAAACAGTAGGTTACATGCTGTGATCTAAAGACAATTTAGCGCAAAGAAATCACCGGCATCAACAAGAAACCTCCAGCATCAGCATCAGCAAGAAGACTCCAGATTGGAGTCTGTACGCACATTTATACCCTTACAGGGATAAGCTACACAATAGAAAAGTTTGGCATAGTTCCATTGGTTCCCAGTATGCGTGCATCTGTTACAGGACATTTAACAGGTTGATTCAAATGGACACAGATCAGCCTCCAACAGCCTTTTGTCTCCTTTTTCCCGCCGCATGCAAATCTAAGCTGCTAACATTACAGAGTACATTTTAGTGTTTTAACCCTCTACAGACCATAAGTTGAGAATGCATGTTGCGATCTCACCGATGATACTGGAAAGCTGTTGAGACAGAGTAGATCAGTACAACACTAAACACGGTTTACTTATCATGTACCAATCCTTAGATATCAAAATAGTCTTTATTTCACAACATTAGTAATAAATGAATAACCCTTGAATATTACACTTTGGAGCTATGGAACCTTTTATGTGAGTGTGCATTGTGTAAGTCTATCGATGATGGGTAACATATATATATATATATATATATATATATATATATACATATATATATATATATATACATACACATACCATACCCTTCCAACACATGTTTATTTTTTAAACTACTATGCAAGGGTTATGAGCAGTGAGCTTCACACTCAAACAGGGTGGAGACCCCCAACTGAATGCTGGTGCCATCCTGTCTGACAGTGAATTCAAAAGTTCTCTTCTGCCTATTTTAGGATACCTGTGTCAGTTCTTTTCAAGCAGATTTTTTACCATTGTTCATTCAGACAAATTCAATTGTGCAGATCAGTGTCTGGGTCATATTTCAATTGCCACAGCTACACCTGTCCACATGTGGGTTCTCTCCATTTACATGCAAAAACACCCACAGTATCCTGGTGTATTGTTTTTCTAATTACTTTTCTCAGGGAGCTGTTTTACTAAACTCTGCGTGAATACTGTGCTTGTTATGGTATTTTTTTTTATGCAAGGTTGTTCTAAGATACATCAGGGTATGGTTTCTGAAAGGATTATTAAAACATTGCCATATGTACTGAGCTTGTGAGTTGTAACTTAAAATGGTGCTAGGCAGCCATTCGCAAAATGGCATTGTGCAAATCTCATTTTTAAGATGGAGTCTTGTCGCCATTCGCAAGATGGCGTCGATCCAAGCCAATTTTACACTGATTCTGTCTCAGCCACTAAACCAGTTTCGACAGCTGCAATAATGTAAATGATGTTTAGTATTACCACTGCTGGTTGGTTGGTGTCAGGGTGGTCGTACAAAACACAATTCCCTGCCAGAAAATGCAACAGGTGGCTCTTTTGCCAAACACTGGCTAATCCAGCCTTAATTATTAACCTGAATGCAATAAACATATAAACAATTGTATTGATCCATGTAGGAGAAAGGTTAGCTGTTTATGTGTCTGTGGTTATGTACTGAGCGCACTGACCTAGCCCCACCCATGTTATATGATCAGGGAGATAAGATAATGGGTGACCAGCTTCACTCTATTCTTGTTCCTTAACATAAAGATACTGTAACATTACATTTGAAAATACTGTATTCCAGAATTATTCAGTCACAAATGTGAAGCTTATAACTAGATATTTTAGACTGAATAATAATAATAATAATATTTTTTATTATTATTATTATTATTATTATTATTATTTTCTTTAAATAGCATCAATAGATTCCATGGGGTAAACTTAGGTTGATTTTAATCGATTAAAAATTGATCTAAATCTATTAACATTGATGTTGTTTTTACAGGGCTAAATCACACATTTATTAACACTTAAAAATTGGTATAAAAAAAATCTCTCAGTAAATGTGTGATTTAGCCCCTGAAACACAACATCGATGATAGATTTAGATTGATTTTTAATTGATAGAATCGACCTTTAGTAAATGTTCTCTCTAGGCTCTAAAGAAACAGCTAAATAATTCAGCTTCTGCTGACTGGGGGCTGCCATATCTGATAACTCATATCTGATATCTTTACCCATTTTACCTTATGATGTTTATAAACACCATTCTGTATACACTGGAGCAACATTGCATGTTACTGGTGATCCAATCTATTAATGGCCTTTTGATTTGCATGCTAGCAATCAAGTCTTAGGGCCATGTTTGTAGTGGTGGCATACCAGAGTAGTTACCTGATAATAGACCGGTGACTTTCTGCTAAGTAATCTACTGTCTCCACCCAAGCTTACCCATAGTGAAGCACCAGGAATGGCTTGGTTTATTCCCCCATTGAGAATAAAGATACTGAGATACCTGCTGTGGTCCCCTGTTTTCAATCGCACAAACAATCCCCAAAGGTTTCTGTAGGGGCTTCTATTTGTGAGATTTACCCTTAGCTATTGCATCTTCAGATGGTGCTAGTCATTGTAGTGTTTGTGTAATATTCTGCACAAATTATCACAGTAGCACAGTCGGCCCCAAAACCAGGAAGTTAAGTGACCACTTTAGAGATCACTTTTCTTCTCACGAATGTCATCGATGAGCTCCAATAGTTGGGTGTGTTTTTTCATACATTTCGGCAACTAAAACCTGACAATTTAAAAAATATGCCCCCTAGAGTTGGGAGTAAATCCAGCTAATGGGGCACATTTACAGCTGGACTAGTCATGCTGTAAAGCAAATGGTAAAATTAAGCAAAATTATGTTGGTATATGGAGCGCACTACTGTGCTTCCTCCATGATTCTCCATATATGAACAATCTATCCTTTACCAAGATGTCCACTGTTAGGTAGTCTGCACATGCATGGTGTCATTTTGGGTCACCGTTTTTAAGTGCCACAGTACTATACAGAAATATAGTACTTAGCTCCATGGGGGACATGTTATACAGTGCATCATTTTTTCCACATTTTGTTATGTTACAGCCTTATTCCAAAATGGAATAAATTAATTTGCATCCTCAAAATTCTACACACAATACCCCATAATGGCAACGTGTAAAAAGTTTTTTTGAGATTTTTGCAAATTTAATAAAAAAAAGAAAACTAAGAAATCACATGTACATAAGTATTCACAGCCTTTGCCATGAAGCTCAAACTTGAGCTCAGGTGTATCCTGTTTCCACTAATCTACTTTGAGATGTTCCTACAGCTTAATTGGAGTCTACCTGTGGTAAATTCAGTAGTTTGGACATAATTTGAAAGGCATACACCTGTACACCTGTCTATATAAGATCCCACACTTGACAGTGCATGTCAGAAAACAAACCAAGCATGAAGTGCAAGGTATTGTCTATAGACCTCCGAGTCATCACTAGGCCAATACCATCCCTACAGTGAAGCATGGTGTTGGTAGAATCATGCTGTGGGGATGTTTTTCAGTGGCAGGAACTGGGAGATTAGTCAGGACCAAGGGAAAGATGAATTCAGCAATGCACAGAGACATCCTGGATGAAAACCTGCCCCAGAGCGCTCTTCACCTCAGACTGGGGAGATGGTTCATCTTTCAGCAGGACAATGACCCTAAGTACACAGCCAAGATATCAAAGGAGTGGCTTCAGGACAATTCTGTGAATGTCCTTGAGTGGCCCAGCCAGAGCCCAGCCTTGAATCCGATTGAACATCTCTGGAGAGATCTGAAAATGTCTGTGCACCGACGCTTCCCATCCAACATGATGGAGCTTGAGAGGTACTGCAAAGAGGATTGGGCGAAACTGCCCAAAGATAGGTGTGCCAAACTTGTGGCATCATATTCAAAAAGATTTGAGGCTGTAATTGCTGCCAAAGGTGCATCAACAAAGTATCGAGCAAAGGCTGTGACTACTTCTGTACATGTCATATCTTAGTTTTTTTTACATTAAATTAGCAAAACTCTCAAATAAACTTTTACACAATGTCATTATGGGGTATTGGCCCTGATTCAGAGCCACTCGCTAGCGGCAGTACGCTCGTTCCGAGCGATGTTCGCACATCTGCGCATGCGTACGGTTTTTAGTACGCATGCGCGAACCAGTCAGTGCGGCTGAAAATCGTTTGTACACTATATAGCGAATGCCTGCTATTTTGAGTGACAGAATGAGGCGTATGTGGGTGGTAACAGGGGAAGGTGCTTGAAAACGGGGAGTGGAGATCAGAACGCAGGCGTGCTTAAAGGTCAAAACGGGCGTTTTATGGGTGTGCATAATTAATACAGCAGCGTCATTGACCACGTCACTGGGTTATTTTATAGTCAGAACTGCTCGCAAAATAGCGGTTGAAAAAACCAACCACAAGAATAGCGAGCAGTTCATATCCTGTTCGATGTACTCGATTAATCTATTAAATAGCGGACATGACGTATGGTGCGAGCGGCCAGGGGGCGTTTTTAACAAATAAACGAGCGTATGTTTTGCTCGCTCGTTCAGACTTAGAGGTGTGAACAGACTGCAATGTGCGAACGGATCATTTGAATAGCCACCCCTTGTTTTTGACTGAATTCCATTTTGGAATAAAGCTGTAACATAACAAAATGTGGAAAAAGTGAAGGGCTGTGAATACTTTCCAGATGCACTGTATCCCGCAATATCAACATCATACATGACCAGATGGTCCGCTTTATGCTCCACTCCATCTCTGCTCCTTGTTTATGCATCTGTGCGTATGGCTGTAGAAAACTGGTTCAAACTAATAAGCCCAAGCTCCTGGTTAAGTCTATCCGACTGGTGTGTCTACAACAATACTTGCTGCTGGTGACTAGTAACTGTGTATAGCACAAAAAGTACACACACATCAACAGGCTATGAACCTTGATGCCCCAGACGCCATTGACTACTGCATGTCAGAAAAGCTAAACAATGAAGCTGTTATGCCACATGGAAGTCTGCAATGGAAATGAATTTAAGCGTGAGATGCTGTGGAAGTTTTCTATTAACTACAGATGAGTAATTTGGTTTTGCTGAACACTGAACACACCCAAACTTTGGGGTACAGAGTCGAACTGAGTCCCAACTCGGATCACTTTTGGAGTTCCAAGCAGACCCAAGTCACAACTTGGGTCTTTCTCTAAGTTTGGAACTCTTATCTAAAAAATGGATGTTGCATGTTTGGATTCCATTTAAGTCTCTCCCTCGTGATTTCAGGTGTAGTGGTCAAAATTGACTGGAAATTAATGTTATTGATATTAATTATAATATAGGAACAAAAACAGGTCCAAATCACATGATTTTAGCTTTTTTTTGTTTTTTAATAAATCCCAAACTGAACCAATAAATTGAGGGTGATTTGTACAAAACCAAAACAAAAACACAGCTATTATTTAGAACCAAAACATGTGGGTCTCATTTCAACTATTAACCGGGACACCCAGACTCAGATTATATAGATAAAGTAATTGGAACCATAGGCTTAAGTGTTGAACAGCATGTTTATTCTATCATACATGGGAAGGTGTCAGCAGATGACTTGTGGACAGTTCTGTATTTGGTATATGGGGATAAGAGTCTCACAAAAAAAATTATTCTGAGGTGCATACTATATAATACTAAGATGAGTGAATACACAAGTATTAGTGACTACATTGATAAGATGATTTTTACATCTCAGCAATTAATATATGTAGGAATACAAGTTGATGACAAGGAGATTGATATGGTGATGCTAACATCTGAAATTGACTTCCTAGAGGTAGCTCTAGAAGCTAATACAGTCAGGCTATCAACAGAGATCATTAAGCAATACAGCAATCCACTCTAAAGATGCAAAGCCTATAAAATTCAAGTACAAGTGCTGTGTACAGTATGTCATAAGACAGTACATAAACAAACCATCTAAATGAAAATTGAAAAATGCTATACAGAAATAAATATCAGCTTCAAGCATCACAAACAGTCAGATAAGAGATTGTTGGTATATTGAGTCAGGTACCACAAGTCATTTTAGTTGCAATGAAGAGTGGTTCGCTACATTGAGCACATGCAATCACATAACAGACAAATAAATAGTAGATAAAGTACTTTTAGCTACAAAAGTTGGGACAATTACAACCTACCTGAGAATAGAGGGTGAAACATTAGTCACAGAAATCCAAAGATGTGCTATATATATATATTCCATATATTGGGAGAAACCTCATAGCCCTAAGTGTCCTAAAGCAGAAATAATTTAAAGTCCAGTTTGCAGAAGGAAATGTCATGTGAAACAAGAGAGGGACTGTAATAGCAACAGGTACCCAGTGCCAACAGCTCTATGTCCTTGACACAGTGGAGTGTTAGCCGATGATGATTTCTGACTCACAGACTATGAATATCTGGCACAGAAGATTAGGTCACCTTAGATATAACAGCATCCAGAAACTTCTTTACGGTATGGTTACAGAGATATCTGTGAACAGTGTGTGAGAGCTGTATAATAGGCAAGCAAGTCATTGCCCCTTCTTAAGATCAGCAAGCAGTGCAGAGGCACCCCTGGAATTAGTGCATACATATTTGTGTGGTTCAATGGAGGTGAAATTGATAAGTGGATACAGATATTTTATAACAATCATTGATGACTTCAGTAGAATGAAACCTGTTTCTTTCATCAAAGAAAAAAATTAAGTGATGAGCACAACTGCAAACTACAAGAGATAAGAAGAAACTCAAACTGGTCACAAATTGAAACTCTTGAGGTTTGACAATTGAGGAGAATATCTAATCATAGATGTTGAAACCTTTCTAAAGAAGCATTGATCATGAACTGACCATTGCATACATGCCAGAGCAGAATGGTTTAAGTGAACATACAAATTCCGCTATAGTGGAGAAAGCTTGATCTATGCTAAAAGATGCCAGCCTGAGCATGTGCTTTGGGGCAGAAGCCGTATCTACAGAAGTGTTTCTAAAGAATCATGCTCCCACCGTTGCTCTAAAAGCTAAAATACAGATGAAGGTGTAATCTGGAAGAAAGCCTCTCCATTTCATTTTTTCCATTCAATGTTTCTTTTTCCCCCTGGAATTAGCTCAAAATTCCCTGATAACTTTGCTTCCTGGCTCCTAATCTTCAAATGGGCTCTCAAGACCCCTTTCTTCCTCAAAGCTTTCCAACGCTCATCCTAACCCACTACTCCATGTTCCTTCCTCACAATCCAGCCCATCTGTGTCACCCCTGTTTGTCTGCCCCCTCCCCCTTGTAATGTAAGCTCTCACGAGCAGGGCCCTCTTCCCTCATGTGCTTCTCCTTCTCTTACTTATACTTTCATTTACAACAGCACCTAACACTTGGTTGCTGACACCATGCTGCTTATTTAAGTGTTATGCAGCAATGTTTATAAATCATGTATTTGTCCCCATTGTTTGTACTGTTAATAACTGTAATTCTGGTGTGCTCATTTGTTTATGTACTTTGTAAGGTGATGCGGAACCCTTGTGGCACCATATAAATAAAGGATAATAATAATAATAAAAACATACAACCCAATCCTTTTAATATACTACTAAATCAGGACTCCCTTTTATGATTCAATGTGGGTTGTATTTATGTATTTTCGTATTTCTAAGTGCCATCAAACTGGGAATTAAATTTATTCAGTTAGTATCGGATGCTGTACATAAGTTGTTGCACAATGCCTTTGGTTTGATTGGAGCCCCGGCTACTGATACTGTGCCTATTTTCTGCCGCTTGACATGTGGCTATCTCGAACACTGTTCATCAGCCCCAGCTAAGACCTCGTGATGTTGCCTCATGCAGTGTCTATCTCACTGGAACCCATTAGGACTTCAGTGTCACTGAGATCAATGCTTGTGTCCCACCACATGAAAACACAGCTGTCTCTAACCCTGCACCCTCGCTTCTGCCGGGATCTGTGTGCTTGGCTGTTGCTGTATGGTATCTCTCGCTGGAGCCCTAGCTTAGGCTCCAGTGTTGTGATCATCTGTGTCTGCTCCCCATCGCTCGAGTTCAGCTGGATCGTGGGTACAGTTATAGCATTCACTTATTTTCCAGTTAACACATTATATTCATAATTACATCGGCTGATACATTGTATTTTTTATCTCTTTCACATTATTTTCACATTGAAGGACACAGTAAGTCTAAGGGGCCTATGTATCAAAGTTGTGAGAGATAAAATAGTGATAGATAAAGTACTAACCAATCAGCTTCCAATTTACATTTTGCAGGCTGTGTTTCAAAAATGATAGTTAGGAGATGATTGGTTGGTGATTTCTTTGTTACAATTTTATTACTCTCTCAGCTTTGATACATAGGCCCATAAGTGCCTATGTGCATTTTCACCAGATGTCCGGCTTCTTCAGGGCAAGCTGAGCCACCCTCATTGCTGAGTTTAAAACCTCTGTTCCCTGGTAACCGTTGTTAGGGGGTGTGTCGGGGAAACCGGTCTGAAGAGTCAGAGATATGTATCTTTTTCTCCACTCCAGTAATCATTGTTGATACATTTATTCTGATTAAGAAGTTCTGAAACATGTTGATCCTATTATAAATGTTTCTTTTCTATGTAGGGAATATGTATAATAATTTGAATATAATTGATAATGATAAAATTATCGGTTGTCAAATTAAATCTTTCTTTCATGATAAGTACCAGTTCCCATGTGGGCTGTTCAGTGAGTCAGGAGCCAGAGCCAATCAGCGGTCGCTTTACAATTAGCGGCCGCTGATTGGGTGGCGACTCCTGACAGTTCTCACTGTCAGTCGGGAGCAGGTTAGTGCTGTAGGTGGTCACACACATACAGCGCTAACCTTAGAACATGGATTGGGTGCCATTTTTTTTTTAAAGACCCCCTGCTTCGGAGACCAGCACGATGAAGGAGGTGAGTATAGGATCTTTATTGCAGGTACTCCTTATGGGTTTCTACAATGGACAAGTGGATAGATCACCTGGCAGCAGGTAAGTATGTGTGAGTGGGTAGGTGTGTAATAAACTTTTACTTAATACGGTGTGTATCATATCTTTGTTTTACTATTTATTTTACAGTGGAGGTACGGGTGCCGGCCGCCTGCTGGTACTTGTAGTTCCACAAGTGCCAAAGGACAGGCACGCTGTCACCTATAGTTCCACTGTAAAATACAATAGTTTTCCAACGATTAAACACTTACCCCCGTACCCACAGCCCCCCCGCACGACGGAGCCGGCCCCGTCGTGCACATGCGCTGTGGACCACCATCGACCCAGTTGCGAGCCCTCAGCGCTTGCGACCGGTTCTGAATCAGGCCCTTTGTTTCAATCTGTCCAAGAGTTACCTGCTTTATCTAGAACCAGGATCTGACCATGTTATATGAGGGGCCGTAACATTAAAGATGATATGTTAAAAAAAGACATCACAGGCTATTCTACCCCTACTGTTACACACATTCTTCAGCGTAAAAATGCATTGGCTGCCTTACATATCATTATATTATTAGGGGTGACAGTGTTTTCATCCTTATTCGGGAAAAAAAATTTACAATTTTTCATGCCCTGACTTGCGGATCCATATTTGCGGTCTATTATTGTCTCACCCACAGGGCCGCCATCAGAAATTGTGGGGCCTGGAACTGACTAAATAGGCAGGGCCCCCAGGCCCCCATGCCCTCCCTTCCTCCCTGGGGCCCCATGTCCCTACCACGTTACATTTTTCCCTGGATTATGAAATCTTTACCAGTGCTCCTCTGCCTGGCTCTTTTTCCCACTTCCCTTTTCCCTGGTTTATTAAATTAAAGATTTACTGATTTGCTTCTTCTCCAGCAAACCCTGGAGCTCTCCTATCGCGCTGTGGCTCCTTCGACTACTCCCTTCTAGCGGCGCGCATGACGTAATGACGTCACACGTGCTGACTACAAAATAAACTTTATTGATAACAAGAACCAGCGGATCTCAGTGCGGCATGTAGGTTGTAGCGGGAGAGCAGGCCAGCCTCTTTTGTAGTGTCGGTGGTGGGCAGTAGCAGTGGCCCACACCTTTCACTCAAGGGGGAAGTATGGGGTTGAATGCTATGCAGCGGCTGTAGGAGTGGACACCCCCCCCTGGTCTGCCAGTCTCCAGGCCCAGGACTCCAGTGATGGCAGCCCCCCCTTGATGGTGGTCCTCCCTGCCCATGTGGGTTACACTACATGGGCAAGACAGAGAGGCAATTTAAGGAGCATATGGCTCAACACTGCTCAACACCAGCCATCAATACAGACTCTAGTGAACAACCTGTGGCTTGCTACTTTGCTCAAGCCCAACATGGGATGGCTATACTCTGTTATCGTGTGATTGATCAGTTTCCTGTGTCATTATGTAGTGGTAATAGGATTATCAAACTACTGCAACTTGAGTCCAGATGGATTTTTTGCTTGACATTGTAGCCCCCGGGGGGCTTGGACGAATCGCTGGGGTTAAACTGTTATTTGTATAACCTTTTGCAAGTGCTTTTTCTTTGTAGGTTAGTTTTAGACTTACCTTATTTCATATATATATATAGATATATATATATATATATATTAGGGGTGTGCACCGGCCACTTTTCGTGTTTTGTGTTTTGGTTTTGGATCTGGATCTTTCTTCGTGTTTTGGATCTGGATTGGTTTTGCCAAAACCACCCTTCCGTGTTTTGGGTTCTGGGTTTTGTGTTTTGGATCTGTATTTTTTTGAAAAAAAGCATAAAAACAGCTAAAATCACAGAATTTGTAGGTTTTTCTGCTCCTATGCTATTATTAACCTCAATAACCTTAATTTCCACTCATTTCCAGTCTATTCTGGACACCTCACACCTCACAATAGTGTTTTTATGTCCAAAAGGTTGCACCGAGGTAGCTGGATGACTATGCTAAGCGACACGAGTGGGCGGCACAAACACGTGACCCATCTAGGCGTGATACTGCAGTGGCAGACAGGATGGCAGTTTGAAAAACTAGGCCCCAAACTGTACATAATGCAAAGAAAAAAAAGAGGTGCAAGATGGAATTGTCCTTGGGCCCTCCCACCCACCCTTATGTTGTATAAACAGGACATGCACACTTTAACAAACCAATCATTTCAGCGCCAGGGTCTGCCACACAACTGTGGCTGAAATGATTGGTTCGTTTGGGCCCCCACAAAACAAGCTGGCAATTAATGTGTCCCTGCACAAACTGGCTCTACGGAGGCAAGATGTCATCCTCATCCTCCTCATCCACCGATTCCTCACCCTCTTCAGTGTGTACATCCTCATCCTCACAAAGTATTAACTCGTCCCCACTTGAATCCACCACCACAGGTCCCTCTGTACGTTCTGGAGGCTGGTCTCCCTGGAAGAGCTGATAATTCATTTTGATGAACATCATCTTCTCCACATTCTGTGGAAGCAACCTCCTACGCCTTTAGCTGACAAGGTTCCCGGCTGCACTAAACACTCTTTCGGAGTACACACTGGAGGGGGGGCAACTCAGGTAAAATAGAGTCAGTTTGTACAGGGGCCTCCAAATTGCCTCTTTTTCCTGCCAGTACAGGTATGGACTGTCTGACATGCCTACTTGGATGCTGTCACCGATGTAATCCTCCACCATTCTGTCAATGGTGACAGTATCATATGCAGTGACAGTAGACATGTCAGAAATTGTTGCCAGGTCCTTCAGTCCGGACCAGATGTCCAAACTTGGTCCTGCCTGCCCTGCATCACCACCAGCGGGTTGCTTAGGATACCTAAGTTTTTTTCTGGCAGCCCCAGTTGCGGGAGAAAATGAAGAAGGAGCTGTTGACGTGTCACGTTCCGCTTCAGCTGACAGTGTGTTCACCAGCAGGTCTTTGCACCTCTGCAGGCTTGTGTCGGCCAGAAAGAGAGACACCACATAGGCTTTAAACCTAGGATCGAGCACGGTGGCCAAAATGTAGTGGTCTGATTTCAACAGATTGACCACCCTGGAATCCTGGCAAAGCGAATGAAGGGCTTCATCCACAAGTCCCACATGCCGAGCGGAATCGCTCCGTCTTAGCTCCTCCTTCACTTTCTCCAGCTGCTTCTGCAAAAGCCTGATGAGGGGAATGACCTGACTCAAGCTGGCAGTGTCTGAACTGACTTCACGTGTGGCAAGTTCGAAGGGCTGGAGAACCTTGCACAACACGGAAATCATTCTCCACTGCGCTTGAGTCAGGTGCATACCCCCTCCTTTGCCTATGTCATAGGTGGATGTATAGGCTTGAATGGCCTTTTGCTGCTCCTCCATCCTCTGAAGCATATAGAGGGTTGAGTTCCACCGCGTCACAACCTCTTGCTTCAGGTGATGGTGGGGCAGGTTCAAGAGTGTTTGCTGGCGCTCCAGTCTTCGGCACGCAGTCGCTGAATGGCGAAAGTGGCCTGAAAATTTTCGGGCCACCCAAAGCGTCTCCTGCACGCCCCTGTCGCTTTTCAGAAAATTCTGCACCACCAAGTTTATTGTGTGAGCAAAACATGGGACGTGCTGGAATTTGCCCAGATGTAATGCCCGCACAATATTGGTGGTGTTGTCAGATATCACAAATCCCCAGGAGAGTCTAAGTGGGGTAAGCCACTGGGCGATGATTTCCCTCAGTTTCTCTAAGAGGTTGTCGGCGGTGTGCCTCTTACTGAAACCGGTGATACACAGCGTAGCCTGCCTTGGAACGAGCTGGCGTTTCTGAGATGCTGCGACTGGTGACGCTGCTGCTGTTGCTGCGTAAGGTGATACATCTACCCAGTGGGCTGTCACAGTCATATAGTCCTTAGTCTGCCCTGTTCCACTTGTCCACATGTCCGTGGTTAAGTGGACATTGGGTACAACGGCATTTTTCAGGACACTGAGGACACTTTTTCTGACGTTTCTGTACAGTCTCGGTATCGCCTGCCTAGTGAAGTGGAATCTAGACGGGATTTGGAACCGGGGACACACTACCTCCATCAATTGTCTAAATCCCACTGCACTAATGGCGGATACCGGACGCACGTCTAACACCAACATAGCAGTCAAGGCCTCAGTTATACGTTTTGCTTCAGGATGACTGCTGTCGTACTTCATCCTCCTCGCTAAGGACTGTTGGAGGGTCAATTGTTTAGTAAAAGTAGTGGTGTTCCTACTTCCTCTCTGGGATGATGAACGACTCCCAGCAGCAGCAACAGCAGCAGCGGCAGCAGGAGGCGTAGCAATGCAGGATCCTCCGGAGGAATCCGGGATAGGAGAGTCAGTCATGCCAGTGACATGGCCTGCAGGACTACTTCCGATCCTGACTAAGGAGGAAATTGACGAGGAGGGAGTTGACGGTGTGGTTTGCAGGCACTTGGATACAACAGGACAACGGGATTTAGGTGTCCCTGGACTGCTTACGGTCTTAGCCAAAGTTTCTGAACTTGACAGTAACTTATTATGAACGCGCTGCAGGTGCCGTATAAGGGAGGATGTTCCTAGGTGGTTAACGTCCCTACCCCTACTTATTCCACCTTTACATAAGGTACATATGGCAAGACAGTTGTTGTCCGGATTTGGATAGAAATATTGCCAGACCAAAGAGGTGGAATGTTTGGTCTTCTGCCCAGGCATGACCGTGATGGGCTTTTTCATCCCACGGACAACAACTGTCTCCCCCGGAGACTGATTTAAACAAACCACATCACCATCAGAATCCTCCTCGCCAACTTCCTCCTCAGCGCCAGCTGCACCAGTATCCTCATCCTGTTGTACTTCAACAGTGACATCTTCAATTTGCATATCAGCAAGTGGACTGTGGGTGCTCCTTTCAGCACTTGCAGGGGGCGTGCAAATGGTGGAAAGAGCCTCCTCTTCCCGTCCAGTGCTGGGAAGGTCAGGCATCGCAACCACCACCACACTTGGACTCTCCTTGGGGATTTGTGATATCTTCTTAGAAAGCACAGTTCTTCGCTGTGCTTTTGCCAGCTTAACTCTTTTGATTTTTTTAGTGGGAGGAGGGCTTCCATCGCCATGTGAAGCTGAACCACTAGTCATGAACATACTAGGGATCGACCTTAGCCGTTCCTTGCCACTCCGTGTCGTAAATGGCATATTGGCAAGTTTACGTTTCTCTTCAGCTGATTTAAATGTTTTTTTCAAGGTCATTTTCCTGAACTTTGTCATTTGGGATTGTATGTGCCCTCTATTATGACATTGGGCATCGGCCTTGGCAGACGACGTTGATGGCATGTTATCGTCTATGTCATGACTAGTGGCAGCAGCTTCAGCACTAGGAGGAAGTGGTTCTTGATCTTTCTCTATCTTATTTTTATCGGACAAAGTTTGGTCCTCCATTTATGTTATATCGATTTGATATATACGTGCGGCTAAACACAGAAAATATATTTTTATTTTTGCTGGAGAGTAGAGCACTTTGTGGGTTACACCAGCCTTTAAGAAATGAGCCAGCCGGCTCTTTACTTATGGGACACAGGCGCACGCTTGGCGCTGCTCCTTTGTTGATGCACGTGCGGCTACTGCGCACACAATTCACAAACACAGAAAATAAATATTTTTTTGGTTTGGACTGGAGTGTACTTTGGGGGTTACAGCACCCTTTAACGGTCAAGCCAGCTGGCCCTTTACTTATGACACAGGCGCACGCTTGGCACTACTTTGTTGATGCACGTGCGGCTACTGCGCACACAATTCACAAACACAGAAAATATATTTTTTTTGGTTTGGACTGGAGTGTACTTTGGGGGTTACAGCACCCTTTAACGGTCAAGCCAGCCGGCCCTTTAGGCGCACGCTTGGCACTACTTTGTTGATGCACGTGCGGCTACTGCGCACACAATTCACAAACACAGAAAAAAATTTTTTTTTGGTTTGGACTGGAGTGTACTTTGGGGGTTACAGCACCCTTTAACGGTCAAGCCAGCCGGCCCTTTACTTATGACACAGGCGCACGCTTGGCACTACTTTCTGATGCACGTGCGGCTACTGCGCACACAATTCACAAACACAGAAAATATTTTTTTTTTTGGTTTGGACTTGAGTGTACTTTAGGGGTTACAGCACCCTTTAACGGTCAAGCCAGCCGGCCCTTTACTTATGACACAGGCGCACGCTTGGCACTACTTTCTGATGCACGTGCGGCTACTGCGCACACAATTCACAAACACAGAAAATAATTTTTTTTTTAGTTTGGACTGGAGTGTACTTTGTGGGTTACAGCACCCTTTAACGGTCAAGCCAGCCACCCCTTTACTTATGACACAGGCGCACGCTTGGCACTACTTTGTTGATGCACGTGCGGCTACTGCGCACACAATTCACAAACACAGAAAATATTTTTTTTTTGGTTTGGACTGGAGTGTACTTTGTGGGTTACAGCACCCTTTGACGGTCAAGCCAGTCGGCCCTTTACTTATGACACAGGCGCACGCTTGGCACTACTTTGTTGATGCACGTGCGGCTACTGCGCACACAATTCACAAACACAGAAAATAATTTTTTTTTTGGTTTGGACTGGAGTGTACTTTGGGGGTTACAGCACCCTTTAACGGTCAAGCCAGCCGGCCCTTTTCTTATGACACAGGCGCACGCTTGGCACTACTTTCTGATGCACGTGCGGCTACTGCGCACACAATTCACAAACACAGAAAATAATTTTTTTTTTAGTTTGGACTGGAGTGTACTTTGTGGGTTACAGCACCCTTTAACGGTCAAGCCAGCCGGCCCTTTACTTATGACACAGGCGCACGCTTGGCACTACTTTGTTGATGCACGTGCGGCTACTGCGCACACAATTCACAAACACAGAAAATATTTTTTTTTTGGTTTGGACTGGAGTGTACTTTGTGGGTTACAGCACCCTTTGACGGTCAAGCCAGCCGGCCCTTTACTTATGACACAGGCGCACGCTTGGCACTACTTTGTTGATGCACGTGCGGCTACTGCGCACACATTGATGCACGTGCGGCTACTGCGCACACAATTCACAAACACAGAAAATATTTATTTTTTGGTTTGGACTGGAGTGTACTTTGGGGGTTACAGCACCCTTTAACGGTCAAGCCAGCCGGCCCTTTACTTATGACACAGGCGCACGCTTGGCACTACTTTGTTGATGCACGTGCGGCTACTGCGCACACAATTCACAAACACAGAAAATATATTTTTTTTGGTTTGGACTGGAGTGTACTTTGGGGGTTACAGCACCCTTTAACGGTCAAGCCAGCCGGCCCTTTAGGCGCACGCTTGGCACTACTTTGTTGATGCACGTGCGGCTACTGCGCACACAATTCACAAACACAGAAATAATTTTTTTTTTGGTTTGGACTGGAGTGTACTTTGGGGGTTACAGCACCCTTTAACGGTCAAGCCAGCCGGCTCTTTACTTATGACACAGGCGCACGCTTGGCACTACTTTATTGATGCACGTGCGGCTACTGCGCACACAATTCACAAACACAGAAAATATTTATTTTTTGGTTTGGACTGGAGTGTACTTTGGGGGTTACAGCACCCTTTAACGGTCAAGCCAGCCAGCCCTTTACTTATGACACAGGCGCACGCTTGGCACTACTTTGTTGATGCACGTGCGGCTACTGCGCACACAATTCACAAACACAGAAAATATATTTTTTTGGGTTTGGACTGGAGTGTACTTTGGGGGTTACAGCACCCTTTAACGGTCAAGCCAGCCGGCCCTTTAGGCGCACGCTTGGCACTACTTTGTTGATGCACGTGCGGCTACTGCGCACACAATTCACAAACACAGAAAATAATTTTTTTTTTGGTTTGGACTGGAGTGTACTTTGGGGGTTACAGCACCCTTTAATGGTCAAGCCAGCCGGCCCTTTACTTATGACACAGGCGCACGCTTGGCACTACTTTCTGATGCATGTGCGGCTACTGCGCACACAATTCACAAACACAGAAAATAATTTTTTTTTTGGTTTGGACTGGAGTGTACTTTGGGGGTTACAGCACTCTTTAACGGTCAAGCCAGCCGGCCCTTTACTTATGACACAGGCGCACGCTTGGCACTACTTTGTTGATGCACGTGCGGCTACTGCGCACACAATTCACAAACACAGAAAATATATATTTTTTTGGTTTGGACTGGAGTGTACTTTGGGGGTTACAGCACCCTTTAACGGTCAAGCCAGCCGGCCCTTTACTTATGACACAGGCGCACGCTTGGCACTACTTTGTTGATGCACGTGCGGCTACTGCGCACACAATTCACAAACACACAAAAAATATTATTTTTTTAGCACTTGGGGGGAGCACCCCTGATGGACAGAGCACCCCCTGGACAACACTACAGCACCCCTTTAGGACTGGGACACTGCACAGGACTTTGGAGTGTACACAGCCCCTATGGAGAACTGACTGCACAACACAGTCCAGCCAGCCCCTATGGACTTTGAAGTAGTGGACAGCAGCAGCACAGCGCAGCACAGCACAGCACAACACTACTCTGCACTACACTACACTACACAGCCCAGCCAACCCTAACTCCCACCCTCCCTCTTCACTGTCCACAGCCGAGTGAGAAAATGGCGCCGACGCGGGTACCTTATATAGGATCCAAAACCCGCGAGACTCGTAAGGCGGGATGATGACGTTTTGCCTCGATTTCAGATCCGAGTCAGGCGGGAAAAGTCGAGCCTGACTCGGATCGGACTCGGATCGGGGGGGCTCGGGGGGGTTCGGATTTCAGAAATCCGAACCCGCTCACCCCTAATATATATATATATTGTCTTCAGAGGAAAGATGCAATGCAGCAGCTCCTGTTAGAAACAGGGCCAGATAATTGCATCATTAGACACCACCTCTCGCTGCATGATGCTGCGTTATGTAATTCATTAGTGTATGGGAGGGGATGGAGCCAAAATGACACCTTTGAATCAAGACATTATGCCACAAATGGATGAATCTCTGATTGTGGTCAGGCTGGAGTTTTTAGGTATTAGAATCCCCCCCTGTGTGCACCACTGTATATAATGTATAAACTCTCCATTCTAGAAGAGAGTCTTTGGGCACATCCACCCACTATGGAGGATCAGATAGAATGCATGCACAGCAGCACTTTCCTTCCAGGGGTCACCGTGACATCAGTGATTCTCCGTGTGTGCACGGTCTAATGGACAGACTCCGGTGTAATGCACATGTGCAACAGTATGTCTGCTTAAGTGCATGACAAGGGGACCTGGCAGTGTCTGGAAGGCTTCGCTGAAGCCGGTAAGGCACCGCCGGGTCTCTATTGCCTGAAGTGGGGACCGCATCATGCTCGCAATCTAAAAGATAGTGAGAGTGATACTTGACAAACAGCTGTTATCTTAGATTACCACTGTTTGTTAAATCCAGAAACCTGGCATAACCCCTATAGCGAGAGCTAAAGAGTTTATGCATCGATGATAAATGGGAACCTAAATATTCCTTGGAATGCACTGAGCAATGTGGTGACTTATGCTGAGATAAACCAGTTACATATTTAGCTTTCCCTGTATGTTAGCGCCTCCTGCAGGTAGCAGCTGTAACTGTAATGTGTGCTGTATTGTCAGGAGATAGCACAGACAGCAAGAATGAACCAAACTGAAAGAGAAAGTAACATTGTATTACTCTCCGTCCTGCCATGTAATCATGCGACACTGAGGTTTATACAGCGACACTGAGGAAATACAGCGACACACCTCACATTTCTCAGCAATCGTGAAGAAATAAAGCATAGGAAACATACTCCTGTAAAAATACGTCATGAGTAAGGTGAGTGTGTTATCCAGTGTATTCCTAGGAGAGTGGTCAGCATTGCTACCTCATAGGGCTGGGGTCATGGGTTCAATTCTGAACAAGGGGCCTAGCTGATTGGAGATTGTGTCCCCCCCTTGTTTAGATGGGTTTTCTCTGGGTAATGAAGTTAACTCCCACACTCTACTGGCACACTGACAGGTTATACTGATAGGTTATACTGACAGGCTATACTGACAGGCTATACTGATAGGTTATACTGACAGGCTATACTGATAGGTTATACTGACAGGTTATACTGATAGGCTATACTGATAGGCTATACTGATAGGTTATACTGACAGGTTATACTGACAGGTTATACTGATAGGTTATACTGACAGGTTATACTGATAGGTTATACTGACAGGTTATACTGACAGGTTATACTGACAGGTTATACTGATAGGTTATACTGACAGGTTATACTGATAGGTTATACTGACAGGTTATACTGACAGGTTATACTGATAAGTTATACTGACAGGTTATACTGATAGGTTATACTGATAGGCTATACTGATAGGTTATACTGATAGGCTATACTGATAGGTTATACTGACAGGTTATACTGACAGGTTATACTGATAGGTTATACTGACAGGTTATACTGATAGGTTATACTGACAGGTTATACTGACAGGTTATACTGACAGGTTATACTGATAGGTTATACTGACAGGTTATACTGATAGGTTATACTGACAGGTTATACTGACAGGTTATACTGATAAGTTATACTGACAGGTTATACTGATAGGTTATACTGATAGGCTATACTGATAGGTTATACTGATAGGCTATACTGATAGGTTATACTGACAGGTTATACTGACAGGCTATACTGACAGGCTATACTGATAGGCTATACTGATAGGTTATACTGACAGGCTATACTGACAGGTTATACTGATAGGTTATACTGACAGGCTATACTGACAGGCTATACTGATAGGTTATACTGATAGGTTATACTGACAGGCTATACTGACAGGCTATACTGATAGGTTATACTGACAGGTTATACTGACAGGCTATACTGACAGGCTATACTGATAGGTTATACTGACAGGTTATACTGATAGGTTATACTGACAGGCTATACTGATAGGTTATACTGACAGGCTATACTGATAGGTTATACTGACAGGCTATACTGATAGGCTATACTGATAGGCTATACTGATAGGTTATACTGACAGGTTATACTGACAGGTTATACTGATAGGTTATACTGACAGGTTATACTGATAGGTTATACTGACAGGTTATACTGACAGGTTATACTGACAGGTTATACTGATAGGTTATACTGACAGGTTATACTGACAGGTTATACTGACAGGTTATACTGACAGGTTATACTGATAAGTTATACTGACAGGTTATACTGATAGGTTATACTGATAGGCTATACTGATAGGTTATACTGACAGGCTATACTGACAGGCTATACTGATAGGCTATACTGATAGGTTATACTGACAGGTTATACTGACAGGCTATACTGACAGGCTATACTGATAGGCTATACTGATAGGTTATACTGACAGGCTATACTGACAGGTTATACTGATAGGTTATACTGACAGGCTATACTGACAGGCTATACTGATAGGTTATACTGATAGGTTATACTGACAGGCTATACTGACAGGCTATACTGACAGGTTATACTGATAGGTTATACTGATAGGTTATACTGACAGGTTATACTGATAGGTTACTTGGCTGCTGACAGAAAGGGAAGAGGGTAAAAGCCAAAAATCATGTAAAGTGTATTGAAAAAGCCAAGAGTCCACAATAAATATATTGAAATAATCAGAAATCATAGTAAAAGTATCAGAAAAGCGGGAAATCATAGTAAACGTATTAGAAAAGCCAGAAATCCAAGATTTGTTTTGAGCACAGATGTCACATGCTAACACAAACTCATGAACATCTTGAACCATGGATTGCTACCAAGCTGAACGGGAAAGTAACTTGGTTGTTATAGCGATGCCTTGGTGAGATGTGGCCTTTGGGCTGTGTAGCAGCCTTGGCAAGATGTTGCTGTTGTGTGACTTGTGCTGCCTGGTAGACACAACCAGCAGAATACTTAATTGCGCACCCTGGGTGCAGAGGTGCGGCTTGTGTCGCCAAGTTGACACAAGCAGTAGTACAATGGCTCGTAGACAATCGACGCTGTGGTGCGGCTTGTGCCACTGGGTTGACACAAGCAGCAGTACACTTGTTTGTGTACACTGGGTGCAGAGGTGAAGCTTGTGCTGCCGGGTTGACACAAGCAGCAGTATGCTGGCTTGTGTACACTAAACGCTGTGGTACGGTCTGTGCCACCTGGTTGGCAAAAATGGCAGATGACTGTAATGTGGACTGTGCAATCTGGATGACACAAATGGCAGGAGACTGAAATGTGGACCATGCCGCCTGGATGACACAAATGGCAGAAAACTGAATAAAGCAGGCAGGGAGACTGGATACTCGACTGGATACTGATAGGAGACTCACAGCAGAACCGGAAACACGTGAAAAGCTATAACCGGCATCAGAACAGCAAGGTAGAAAAAGGAGGATGCACAACTCCTGTTCCAGCAGATATGATGTCAGCCAGATGGGAGGACCGCCATCCAACAGGATGCAACTGCGGATTGTGACAATGAGGATTATCAATCTTACTGATAAAATATTTGAATGTGAAAAGGACATTCAACTTTTCATAAAGAAAATCTTTAAAAAAAAATTTGTGCACACAAAGATGTACCATCTGTAATTACTGGACATACACCCCAAATTTTTCAACAGAAGATCTTATGATGATACATATCCTGGAAGATCTAGAAACAGATGATGGTTAAAGGGTGATTCAAGACCTTATACCTTTGATCCATCCATCATTAAATCAAAATATTCCTTCTTCCTGATTTTAAATTATGTCCTCTTGTTAAAGTATTCCTGGACCTTGTGTCTAAAGATCTAGATAGACTTTTTGCTGAACAAGGGACATCAAAATATCAAGGAGATAAATTAACAAGAGGATATAGAATTGTGAGGTTCTGAATTTGTTGTGGACCCGGGGTGGTGATAGAAGCAGACACAGGAGCAGACTTAAATGAAAAAGTGGGGTTTTAATAAGGGACTGAGAAGACATGGGAGTGGCAAACAAAAGTCCAGGTATAGCACTAAAGTGCACTTGATAATTGTTGTGAGGGTTAATGAACAAATGTCCAGGTAGTGACAGGCCGAACAGTCCAGTATAGGTATGGTGAGCTAAAACAGAATGCAGGCTTGATGAGCTGTAAGTGAATGCAGGTTTGGTGAGCTGTAGCTGATGCAGACAGAGGTAGTGAAGTCCAGCTGGGAGTAAAATGAAGCAAGGTGCAGGGAAACAGCAGGTTCAGGTACTCAGGCAGGTAGAAAGGTATATGGAGGAGGTAGGGGAATCCAGCAGGGTTTGGAGCAGGTTAGGAAAGCAGGCTTAGGCAATGAATCCAATAGACAGGTTTAAGCACAGGAACACTATTTCTCAGCTCTCGCAGAGAAACACGTTGCACTGGCAATGCAATTGAGCTCTGAACTCCCTTAAATCCCCAGTGCTCAGCCGTGACTGGTCAGAGAGGAGCATGTGACACACCAGGATAGGGCAACTAGGTCACATGTCCGGAGGCAAGATGGCGGCACCCATGCCAGAATGGAACGGAAGCACCACCAGGCCTAACCAGACCAGTGTGACAGTATGCCCCCACAGAACCACGCACAGCCAATGCTCTTCGCCAGGCACCACCGCCACTGCCAGACGCCCCTCGCCATAGCGTCCTCACAGGTATTACCCGTCGACTACCATGCCGAGAGACCCTGGTCGTGACAAGAATAGCCTAAAAATAGATCTATAAATGGGAATATACCATAATTAAACCAGGAATATTGTGTTATGGCCTAGACCAACATAAGTGAATGAACTTGAAAGGCAACTCAGAGACCAATTATACTATAGAGTTCTCTCATTTAACCCTACTTCAAATTTTCACAGGATTTATACAAACATGATCTGTAAGGTGCTGGTAGATGGAGTGATAAATAAAAAGGATTTTGATTTTCTCAAACAGACAATCCTAAAATACTAACTTTATATTTACTACCCAAAGTCCATAAAAAAATGATACATCACCACCTGGTCGACCTATTGTCTTTGGGGTAGGAAGCCTGACGCAGAAGGCCAGTGTATTCATGAATCAATATCTGAGACAATATGTATTGACACTGCCCTCATATGTCAGAGGTATCATGGAACATCCTAATCAAGTTACACGATCTCACAGTTAATTCAGGAGTTTGGTTAGTGACCTATGATGTAAAGAGCTTGTATTCGAGTATACATGCAAAGGACTGGAGGCATCTAAATATTTTCTTGATATGAGCAGAAAACAAGAAATGAAGACCGATATATAGATGATATTACTCTTTACTCTCTCTACTGGAATTTATATTCATCAAAAATTATTTCACTTGCTATGACATATTTTATCTCCAGGTTAGAGGGATGGCGATGGAGAAGAAATGTGCCCCCATGTACGTCAACCTCTACCTGGGGTGGTGGGAGAGAGAGTGCGTCTTCATTGAGAATCATGAAGAATACACAGACCATATCCTTCTATACCTCTGGTATATAGACGATAATATAATATTGTGGGGAATCGAGAAAGATCTTCTTGATTCATTTATAACCACACTGATTAAAAATAACTTAAATTTAAGACTTATAGGTGAAGCTAGCCAACAATTGGTACATTTTCTTGATTTGACAATCAAAATTGATAACAATGGACATATAACTGATATTTTCAGGAAACAAACAGCTACAAACAGTACTCCACAAGCTCACATTTGTCAGCAACAATAAAAGGAATCCCGAGAGGGGAATTATTAAGGACCAAGACAAATTGTTCTTATGGAAACATCTATCGAGTGAGAGAACATCAACTCTGCAATAGGCTGAAACAGAGAGGATACAGTAATAGAATCATCAAAACTGCCCAATCAAATTTCAAAACCTACTCAAGGGACTCCCTCTTAATTCCTAAAGTTAACACCAAAACACAGGAACCTGTGAGGTAAATTGGGACTTTTAACAACAAATGGCATGAGCTTAACACTATATTACAAAAACACTGGTCTATTCTACAAACAGATCAAGATTTGGAAAATATAGTTCCCAAAAAAGTTCAAACATGTTGGAGACGGTCTAGAAATCTTAGGGACTGGTTGGTATAGAGCCATTTACCTTTCCTGAAAAAAATCTTGTTATCCTATCAAAGGCTCCTACAGCTGTAAACAATGCAAGGCCTGCAAGTTCATGGTAACAAAACAGTATTTCCATGATAGATATAGTAAGAAATGGATAATAAATAACTATATTAATTCCTACTTGGCTGGTGTAGTGTACCAATTGGAATGCCCATGTGGCAAAAGGTGCATAGGGTAGACTGTCAGTCCACAGAAAGTGAGGCTATTAGAGCATATAAATAACATCAGAAATGCAAAAAAAGATAAAGCCAATTTTAAAAAATGTTTATACCATCATGAAGGTAATCCGAAAAGATAACAGGCCTTTGGTATGAAACAAGTACAACTTGGCATTAGAGGCGGAGACATGGATAATGAGTTATTAAAATATGAAACAAAAATTATCTTTCATCATGAAAAACTTGAATCCAAGTGGATTGAATAAATGCAACAGCTATTTACCATTTTTATGAAAGACTGTGACATAATGATGGCTACATACTGCAGATATAATCTATCACTTCCTTTAAAACATTTCTCTTTGAGACTGAGTTTTAATCTCTCTGGAATATAAATATGACCAACTAATTCAATTACTAGATATTATATTGTCAGCTTCTACATGACGGATCTTGTACAGCTTTTAGTATCATTTGCATAGAGTAAGATTATATGATATTAAATTAGGTTTAGGATAGCCATGGCATAATTTTTGCTGTATTTATTGACTGTCTGATCCTGACACTTTTACAGAATAATTCTGGTTCCTCCAATGGGCATGTTCTAACTCTACATAACATGATAATAGTTTTTTCGACATGCAGTTTTATATGTGTATTTATCATACTAGTCACAACATTTACGATAATTTGGATTGATGAGAAGATTTTATGTGGTTCTATATTATATATCACATATTTCACAATATTACGATTTCACAATTTTACAATTTTATGATCTTTGAAATTCATAAATGTATCACATGGTTCTTCTTATTTTTATTTATTTTTTTGGATTTTTTATCTGGGTTGACACATTTTTTATGTTAATATATGTTTAGGCACTATTTAGGTCACTATATGTCCCTTAATGGACCCTTATTATGTATCACTTTTATTTTTTGGTCTAACACAAAAATTCTTATTTATTGGTCACTCACACTTTCTACTAGTCACTTTTGCACTATAACACTGGGGAACAGTCAATCTGTTACCAGGGATTTAAGAGTCGATTTCGATTAATTTTGTAGTTTGGATCATGAATATGCCATGCTTATTTTTCAATTGGCTCTAGTTTTTGAGTTATGCACATGTCTTTAATATTTATGAAAAACTAAATTAAACAAAAAAAAAATTGAAAATATATTTTTTTTATTCAGATTAAATTTGATTCATAAAATGTTATAAAAAGACCCAGGATAATTATATACATAAGTGTTAGGAAACTATGAGAACCACTTTTGTAGGATTTTCTTTTGTATTCTAGTTGCGATCAGTCCCTCTGCAGACCCCAACAGTAATCGCCCATCATGTGACAATCCCACCTTCCTTAATATCTTTTTTCCATTAACTGAACATCAGTTTTCGTTTAAATCTCCTAGATTGGACAGAAAGTGATCTAAATGGATGTACGAAAAATGTACTATAATACTCATGTTGGCACCTACTTTCTTTAAATATTTTATCATGTTGTGGACTAATTCATGATAGTTGTCTGCCTTGTGATTGCCTGAAAAAATTTGAATGACAGACACATAACTCAGCCATGCTTCAGATTCTGTTATTCATAAATGTGGTAAAATTTGGATCCTTCACCAGTTTCTGTATCTGTTGGCCATCAAAAATTCCTGCCTTTAAGTTTTCAATACTAAGAGATGGAAATGTTCTACAAATATATGTGAAACAATCGCCTGACTTGTCCAATGCTTTTACAAATTGTTTCATTAAACCCAATTTGATATGAAGAGGCGGCAGTATGATTTTTTTCCTGTAAATTAAGGGATCATGAATGATGTTGGCTTCTCCTACAGTTATAACTTCTCTTGGAGGCCATACAGTTTGCTGCCAGTGCTTTTGTTTTGCACGATTATCCCATAAGCATATGTAACAAGGGGCCTGATTCAGACCCACTCGCAAGCGGCTGTCCGCTCGCAAGTGGGTCGATGTTCTGCACTGAGCATGCGCACGACGGAGGGAGCTCCGTCGTGCGCATGCGCCAGACGCGACGAGCGAAGGACTTTCCTTCGCTCGTTGTGTCTGATCAAAGGGGGCGTGCTGTCGATGTTGATTGACAGCACGCCCCCTTTGTTGGGCGTGCCGGGGGCATGCCTCCCTGACGGGGGCGTTCCTAAGGGAACGCCTACCGTCAGAAGCCGGCCCACTGACATCACTAGTGATGCACGCTCGTATAGGCTGTGGGTGGTGACCCATAGCTATACGAGCATCCAGGAGGACGCTCCATAGTTATGGAGGACGGCCCTCATTCAGAGCGTGCGCTCTGCTCAGAGCGTACGGCTCTGAATGAGGGCCAAGGATACTTAGTAGATCCACTTTGCTGCCCAAGAAGAATGTTTACCATTTTTTAAATCGACACAAACAGACCACTGATGCTGAGAATAAGCATTTTTTTCTAAGACTAACTTGATATTTTCATTTAAGTTTTGTTGAATGACCGATAGGAATCGACGCAAATTTATTCCCATTGTGCAGTAATACACATTTTAAGTCTTCTGTTCAATATTCTGGTAAGCTCATCATCTGGAGAAGTTCCTGAATATTGTTACAATACAAAAGATTGTTATCTTGGCTAAAGAACGGCAGTATGGTTTGCTCTCTAATTCAATACAACGTTATACAACGTTATAGTAACATCCGGCTCAAGACTGTGCTTTTCTTGAAGTCTGGATGCTAAAAGCTCAGCTCCTATTTCAATAAATTCAAGTCATGAATTAAATCGTTTAGTTCCTTTTGAGAAAATTTGTTTGGAGTAGAGGAACATTCTTCAAACTCACGTTCATCTGTGTTGTCACTTGCACTGGATGTAATTAACATTTCCACATCATCACATTCAACTTCGCACAATGATGGCACAGGCAAATCTTCACTATGTGGTATCGGTTGTTTTGCAGAATTCATACTTGGGTATTCCCATTTTCATTTCTTCAATCGATTCATACCCTTCACATTTACAGCACAAAAATAGCAGCCACTCAAGTGATCTTTTGGCTCACACCTCATCATAGGTATGCCGAAATTAAGTCCTTTTCGATCACCCTTAGTCCAATTGCAGAGTGATTCCACACAGGTTTTACAAATTTTATGAGGCTTATGCTGGCTTATGTGACATCCAAAATAAGCCTGATACGCTTGTTTTACAAATACATCTATATTTTTTTCTTTCTTTTGCAACACTATAGTTGCCACAAATATAACAAAAAACATCAGGGTTGTTAGTAAACCATATCCGAGAAGAACTAATTTTTACGGTGAAAACTCCCAACAATAGCCGAGGATGTACTGAACAAAACAACCCCAACCAGTGGGATATTGGTTGTGGTGGGATATAGAGAGTGTTGAACAAAGGAACTGTCACAAGCCGCAGTCATCTCCTGTTGGATAGCGATTCTCACAGGCTGGTTGCTGGGAGATGGAGACGCTGACATCATCGTTGCTGAGACAGGATTGGTGCGTCTTCCTTTTTCTACCCTGCTGGTGCCTTGCTCAGGTGCCGGTGATAGCATTTCTCCTGTTTCCAGTTTTGCTGTGAGTCTCCTGTTTCCAGTCGAGTATCCAGTCTCCCTGTCTGCCTTGTTCAGCTCCTGCCGTTTGTGTCACCAAGGCGGCACGGTCCGCATTACAGTCATCTGCCGCTTGTGTCATCCTGGTGGCACGGTCCACATTTCAGTCTTCTGCCGCTTGTGTAAAATTGGCGGCATAAGCTGCACCTCTGCACAAATTGTACACAACTAGTGTACTGCTGCTTGTGTCAACTCGGCGGCACAAGCCGCACCTCTACACAAATTGTAATCAAGCCAGTGTACTGCCACTTGTGTAAACCCAGCGACACAAGTCGCACTTTTGCATCGTGTTTGCGAGCTAGTGTACTGCTGCTTGTGTCAACCCAGTGGCACAAACCACACAGCCCAAAGGCCGCATCTTGCTTCACGGCCCAAAAGCCGCATTTTGTTCTACTGCCCACAGGCCACAACTAGCCAAGGCTTACCATCCCTCAAGGTTGCTTCATGGACCAAAGGCCGCATTTTGTTCTATGGCCCACGGGCCATATGTTGCCAAGGTTTTCCAGCCCTGAAGGCTGCTTCACAGCCAAAGCTTACCAAGCATTCCAGCCCCCAATGCTGTTGCAGAACTTACCTATATATATATCATAACAATATCAACCTTCAATTATTAAGTATCAATTGTCTAAACTATCAATTATCAATAATCAATTATCAACTATCCATTCTTCTATCCTCAAAGGATACCTCAGCCATAATCCTTGCCAGGACCTACACTCTATTATATATTCAGCCTTGATTCCATCTAGGAATCATTACAGGAACAGGAGATGTGCTAACTGCGTCACTCTGTCCTCTGTGTTGCTCCTCTCTGTATGCTGGGAGGAGGCGTGGCTGTGGTCTGAGGATGTCCCAGCAGGCTCAGCAGTGCACTGCTCCTCTCTGTATGCTGGGAGGAGGCATGGCTGTGGTATGAGGACGTCCCAGCAGTGCATTGCTCCTCTCTGAATGCTGGGAGGAGGCATGGCTGTGGTCTGAGAATGTCCCAGCGGGCTCAGCAGTGCATTGCTCCTCTCTGTATGCTGGGAGGAGGCATGGCTGTGGTCTGAGAATGTCCCAGCAGGCTCAGCAGTGCATTGCTCATCTCTGTATGCTGGGAGGAGGCGTGGCTGTGGTCTGAGGATGTCCCAGCAGGCTCAGCAGTGCATTGCTCATCTCTGTATGCTGGGAGGAGGCGTGGCTGTGGTGTGAGGATGTCCCAGCAGGTTCAGCAGTGCACTGCTCCTCTTTGTTTGCTGGGAGGAGGCGTGGCTGTGGTGTGAGGATGTCCCAGCAGCCTCAGCAGTGCACTGCTCCTCTCTGTATGCTGGGAGGAGGCGTGGCTGTGGTCTGAGGATGTCCCAGCAGCCTCAGCAGTGCACTGCTCCTCTCTGTATGCTGGGAGGAGGCGTGGCTGTGGTCTGAGGATGTCCCAGCAGGCTCAGCAGTGCACTGCTCCTCTCTGTATGCTGGGAGGAGGCGTGGCTGTGGTGTGAGGATGTCCCAGCAGGCTCAGCAGTGCACTGCTCCTCTCTGTATGCTGGGAGGAGGCGTGGCTGTGGTCTGAGGATGTCCCAGCAGGCTCAGCAGTGCACTGCTCCTCTCTGTATGCTGGGAGGAGGCGTGGCTGTGGTCTGAGGATGTCCCAGCAGGCTCAGCAGTGCACTGCTCCTCTCTGTATGCTGGGAGGAGGCGTGGCTGTGGTCTGAGGATGTCCCAGCAGCCTCAGCACTGCACTGCTCCTCTCTGTATGCTAGGAGGAGGCGTGGCTGTGGTCTGAGGATGTCCCAGCAGGCTCAGCAGTGCACTGCTCCTCTCTGTATGCTGGGAGGAGGCGTGGCTGTGGTGTGAGGATGTCCCAGCAGGCTCAGCAGTGCACTGCTCCTCTCTGTATGCTGGGAGGAGGCGTGGCTGTGGTCTGAGGATGTCCCAGCAGGCTCAGCAGTGCATTGCTCCTCTCTGTATGCTGGGAGGAGGCGTGGCTGTTGTCTGAGGATGTCCCAGCAGGCTCAGCAGTGCATTGCTCCTCTCTGTATGCTGGGAGGAGGCGTGGCTGTGGTGTGAGGATGTCCCAGCAGGTTCAGCAGCGCACTGCTCCTCTTTGTTTGCTGGGAGGAGGCGTGGCTGTGGTGTGAGGATGTCCCAGCAGCCTCAGCAGTGCACTGCTCCTCTCTGTATGCTGGGAGGAGGCGTGGCTGTGGTCTGAGGATGTCCCAGCAGACTCAGCAGTGCATTGCTCCTCTCTGTATGCTGGGAGGAGGCGTGGCTGTGGTGTGAGGATGTCCCAGCAGGCTCAGCAGTGCACTGCTCCTCTCTGTATGCTGGGAGGAAGCATGGCTGTGGTCTGAGGATGTCCCAGCAGGCTTAGCAGTGCATTGCTCCTCTTTGTTTGCTGGGAGTAGACGTGGCTGTGGTCTGAGGATGTCCCAGCAGGCTAAGCAGTGCATTGCTCCTCTCTGTATGCTGCGGAGGAGGCGTGGCTGTGGTCTGAGGATGTCCCAGCAGGCTCAGCAGTGCACTGCTCCTTTCTGTATGCTGGGAGGAGGCGTGGCTGTGGCCTGAGGATGTCCCAGCAGGCTCAGCAGTGCACTGCTCCTCTCTGTATGCTGGAAGGAGGCGTGGCTGTGGTCTGAGGATGTCCCAGCAGGCTCAGCAGTGCATTGCTCCTCTCTGTATGCTGGGAGGAGGCGTGGCTGTGGTCCGAGGATGTCCCAGCAGGCTCAGCAGTGCATTGCTCCTCTCTGTATGATGGGAGGAGGCGTGGCTGTGGTCTGAGGATGTCCCAGCAGGCTCAGCAGTGCATTGCTCATCTCTGTATGCTGGGAGGAGGCGTGGCTGTGGTGTGAGGATGTCCCAGCAGGTTCAGCAGTGCACTGCTCCTCTTTGTTTGCTGGGAGGAGGCGTGGCTGTGGTGTGAGGATGTCCCAGCAGCCTCAGCAGTGCACTGCTCCTCTCTGTATGCTGGGAGGAGGCATGGCTGTGGTCTGAGGATGTCCCAGCAGGCTCAGCAGTGCACTGCTCCTCTCTGTATGCTGGGAGGAGGCGTGGCTGTGGTGTGAGGATGTCCCAGCAGGCTCAGCAGTGCACTGCTCCTCTCTGTATGCTGGGAGGAGGCGTGGCTGTGGTCTGAGGATGTCCCAGCAGGCTCAGCAGTGCACTGCTCCTCTCTGTATGCTGGGAGGAGGGGTGGCTGTGGTCTGAGGATGTCCCAGCAGCCTCAGCACTGCACTGCTCCTCTCTGTATGCTGGGAGGAGGCGTGGCTGTGGTCTGAGGATGTCCCAGCAGGCTCAGCAGTGCACTGCTCCTCTCTGTATGCTGGGAGGAGGCGTGGCTGTGGTGTGAGGATGTCCCAGCAGGCTCAGCAGTGCACTGCTCCTCTCTGTATGCTGGGAGGAGGCGTGGCTGTGGTCTGAGGATGTCCCAGCAGGCTCAGCAGTGCATTGCTCCTCTCTGTATGCTGGGAGGAGGCGTGGCTGTGGTCTGAGGATGTCCCAGCAGGCTCAGCAGTGCATTGCTTTTCTCTGTATGCTGGGAGGAGGTGTGGCTGTGGTGTGAGGATGTCCCAGCAGGTTCAGCAGCGCACTGCTCCTCTTTGTTTGCTGGGAGGAGGCGTGGCTGTGGTGTGAGGATGTCCCAGCAGCCTCAGCAGTGCACTGCTCCTCTCTGTATGCTGGGAGGAGGCGTGGCTGTGGTCTGAGGATGTCCCAGCAGACTCAGCAGTGCATTGCTCCTCTCTGTATGCTGGGGGGAGGCGTGGCTGTGGTGTGAGGATGTCCAAGCAGGCTCAGCAGTGCACTGCTCCTCTCTGTATGCTGGGAGGAAGCGTGGCTGTGGTCTGAGGATGTCCCAGCAGGCTTAGCAGTGCATTGCTCCTCTTTGTTTGCTGGGAGTAGACGTGGCTGTGGTCTGAGGATGTCCCAGCAGGCTTAGCAGTGCATTGCTCCTCTCTGTATGCTGTGGAGGAGGCGTGGCTGTGGTCTGAGGATGTCCCAGCAGGCTCAGCAGTGCACTGCTCTTTTCTGTATGCTGGGAGGAGGCGTGGCTGTGGTCTGAGGATGTCCCAGCAGCCTCAGCACTGCACTGCTCCTCTCTGTATGCTGGGAGGAGGCGTGGCTGTGGTCTGAGGATGTCCCAGCAGGCTCAGCAGTGCACTGCTCCTCTCTGTATGCTGGGAGGAGGCATGGCTGTGGTGTGAGGATGTCCCAGCAGGCTCAGCAGTGCACTGCTCCTCTCTGTATGCTGGGAGGAGGCGTGGCTGTGGTCTGAGGATGTGCCAGCAGGCTCAGCAGTGCATTGCTCCTCTCTGTATGCTGGGAGGAGGCGTGGCTGTGGTCTGAGGATGTCCCAGCAGGCTCAGCAGTGCATTGCTCCTCTCTGTATGCTGGGAGGAGGCATGGCTGTGGTGTGAGGATGTCCCAGCAGGTTCAGCAGCGCACTGCTCCTCTTTGTTTGCTGGGAGGAGGCGTGGCTGTGGTGTGAGGATGTCCCAGCAGCCTCAGCAGTGCACTGCTCCTCTCTGTATGCTGGGAGGAGGCGTGGCTGTGGTCTGAGGTTGTCCCAGCAGACTCAGCAGTGCATTGCTCCTCTCTGTATGCTGGGAGGAGGCGTGGCTGTGGTGTGAGGATGTCCCAGCAGGCTCAGCAGTGCACTGCTCCTCTCTGTATGCTGGGAGGAAGCGTGGCTGTGGTCTGAGGATGTCCCAGCAGGCTTAGCAGTGCATTGCTCCTCTTTGTTTGCTGGGAGTAGACGTGGCTGTGGTCTGAGGATGTCCCAGCAGGCTTAGCAGTGCATTGCTCCTCTCTGTATGCTGCGGAGGAGGTGTGGCTGTGGTCTGAGGAAGTCCCAGCAGGCTCAGCAGTGCACTGCTCCTTTCTGTATGCTGGGAGGAGGCGTGGCTGTGGCCTGAGGATGTCCCAGCAGGCTCAGCAGTGCACTGCTCCTCTCTGTATGCTGGAAGGAGGCGTGGCTGTGGTCTGAGGATGTCCCAGCAGGCTCAGCAGTGCACTGCTCCTCTCTGTATGCTGGGAGGAGGCGTGGCTGTGGTCTGAGGATGTCCCAGCAGCCTCAGCACTGCACTGCTCCTCTCTGTATGCTGGGAGGAGGCGTGGCTGTGGTCTGAGGATGTCCCAGCAGGCTCAGCAGTGCACTGCTCCTCTCTGTATGCTGGGAGGAGGCGTGGCTGTGGTGTGAGGATATCCCAGCAGGCTCAGCAGTGCACTGCTCCTCTCTATATGCTGGGAGGAGGCGTGGCTGTGGTCTGAGGATGTCCCAGCAGGCTCAGCAGTGCATTGCTCCTCTCTGTATGCTGGGAGGAGGCGTGGCTGTGGTCTGAGGATGTCCCAGCAGGCTCAGCAGTGCATTGCTCCTCTCTGTATGCTGGGAGGAGGCGTGGCTGTGGTGTGAGGATGTCCCAGCAGGTTCAGCAGCGCACTGCTCCTCTTTGTTTGCTGGGAGGAGGCGTGGCTGTGGTGTGAGGATGTCCCAGCAGCCTCAGCAGTGCACTGCTCCTCTCTGTATGCTGGGAGGAGGCGTGGCTGTGGTCTGAGGATGTCCCAGCAGCCTCAGCAGTGCATTGCTCCTCTCTGTATGCTGGGAGGAGGCGTGGCTGTGGTCTGAGGATGTCCCAGCAGACTCAGCAGTGCATTGCTCCTATCTGTATGCTGGGAGGAGGCGTGGCTGTGGTGTGAGGATGTCCCAGCATGCTCAGCAGTGCATTGCTCCTCTCTGTATGCTGGGAGGAGGCGTGGCTGTGGTCTGAGGATGTCCCAGCAGGCTCAGCAGTGCATTGCTCCTCTCTGTATGCTGGGACGAGGCGTGGCTGTGGTCCGAGGATGTCCCAGCAGGCTCAGCAGTGCATTGCTCCTCTCTGTATGCTGGGACGAGGCGTGGCTGTGGCCTGAGGATGTCCCAGCAGGCTCAGCAGTGCACTGCTCCTCTCTGTATGCTGGAAGGAGGCGTGGCTGTGGTCTGAGGATGTCCCAGCAGGCTCAGCAGTGCACTGCTCCTCTCTGTATGCTGCGGAGGAGGCGTGGCTGTGGTCTGAGGATGTCCCAGCAGGCTCAGCAGTGCACTGCTCCTCTCTGTATGCTGGGAGGAGGCGTGGCTATGGTCTGAGGATGTCCCAGCAGGCTCAGCAGTGCACTGCTCCTTTCTGTATGCTGGGAGGAGGCGTGGCTGTGGCCTGAGGATGTCCCAGCAGGCTCAGCAGTGCACTGCTCCTCTCTGTATGCTGGGAGGAGGCGTGGCTGTGGTCTGAGGATGTCCCAGCAGGCTCAGCACTGCACTGCTCCTCTCTGTATGCTGGGAGGAGGCGTGGCTGTGGTCTGAGGATGTCCCAGCAGGCTCAGCAGTGCACTGCTCCTCTCTGTATGCTGGGAGGAGGCGTGGCTGTTGTGTGAGGATGTCCCAGCAGGCTCAGCAGTGCACTGCTCCTCTCTGTATGCTGGGAGGAGGCGTGGCTGTGGTCTGAGGATGTCCCAGCAGGCTCAGCAGTACATTGCTCCTCTCTGTATGCTGGGAGGAGGCGTGGCTGTGGTCTGAGGATGTCCCAGCAGGCTCAGCAGTGCATTGCTCCTCTCTGTATGCTGGGAGGAGGCATGGCTGTGGTGTGAGGATGTCCCAGCAGGTTCAGCAGCGCACTGCTCCTCTTTGTTTGCTGGGAGGAGGCGTGGCTGTGGTGTGAGGATGTCCCAGCAGCCTCAGCAGTGCACTGCTCCTCTCTGTATGCTGGGAGGAGGCGTGGCTGTGGTCTGAGGATGTCCCAGCAGACTCAGCAGTGCATTGCTCCTCTCTGTATGCTGGGAGGAGGCGTGGCTGTGGTGTGAGGATGTCCCAGCAGGCTCAGCAGTGCACTGCTCCTCTCTGTATGCTGGGAGGAAGCATGGCTGTGGTCTGAGGATGTCCCAGCAGGCTTAGCAGTGCATTGCTCCTCTTTGTTTGCTGGGAGTAGACGTGGCTGTGGTCTGAGGATGTCCCAGCAGGCTTAGCAGTGCATTGCTCCTCTCTGTATGCTGCGGAGGAGGCGTGGCTGTGGTCTGAGGATGTCCCAGCAGGCTCAGCAGTGCACTGCTCCTTTCTGTATGCTGGGAGGAGGCGTGGCTGTGGCCTGAGGATGTCCCAGCAGGCTCAGCAGTGCACTGCTCCTCTCTGTATACTGGAAGGAGGCGTGGCTGTGGTCTGAGGATGTCCCAGCAGGCTCAGCAGTGCATTGCTCCTCTCTGTATGCTGGGAGGAGGCGTGGCTGTGGTCCGAGGATGTCCCAGCAGGCTCAGCAGTGCATTGCTCCTCTCTGTATGATGGGAGGAGGCGTGGCTGTGGTCTGAGGATGTCCCAGCAGGCTCAGCAGTGCATTGCTCATCTCTGTATGCTGGGAGGAGGTGTGGCTGTGGTGTGAGGATGTCCCAGCAGGTTCAGCAATGCACTGCTCCTCTTTGTTTGCTGGGAGGAGGCGTGGCTGTGGTGTGAGGATGTCCCAGCAGCCTCAGCAGTGCACTGCTCCTCTCTGTATGCTGGGAGGAGGCATGGCTGTGGTCTGAGGATGTCCCAGCAGCCTCAGCAGTGCACTGCTCCTCTCTGTATGCTGGGAGGAGGCATGGCTGTGGTCTGAGGATGTCCCAGCAGGCTCAGCAGTGCACTGCTCCTCTCTGTATGCTGGGAGGAGGCGTGGCTGTGGTGTGAGGATGTCCCAGCAGGCTCAGCAGTGCACTGCTCCTCTCTGTATGCTGGGAGGAGGCGTGGCTGTGGTCTGAGGATGTCCCAGCAGGCTCAGCAGTGCACTGCTCCTCTCTGTATGCTGGGAGGAGGGGTGGCTGTGGTCTGAGGATGTCCCAGCAGCCTCAGCACTGCACTGCTCCTCTCTGTATGCTGGGAGGAGGCGTGGCTGTGGTCTGAGGATGTCCCAGCAGGCTCAGCAGTGCACTGCTCCTCTCTGTATGCTGGGAGGAGGCGTGGCTGTGGTGTGAGGATGTCCCAGCAGGCTCAGCAGTGCACTGCTCCTCTCTGTATGCTGGGAGGAGGCGTGGCTGTGGTCTGAGGATGTCCCAGCAGGCTCACCAGTGCATTGCTCCTCTCTGTATGCTGGGAGGAGGCGTGGCTGTGGTCTGAGGATGTCCCAGCAGGCTCAGCAGTGCATTGCTCCTCTCTGTATGCTGGGAGGAGGTGTGGCTGTGGTGTGAGGATGTCCCAGCAGGTTCAGCAGCGCACTGCTCCTCTTTGTTTGCTGGGAGGAGGCGTGGCTGTGGTGTGAGGATGTCCCAGCAGCCTCAGCAGTGCACTGCTCCTCTCTGTATGCTGGGAGGAGGCGTGGCTGTGGTCTGAGGATGTCCCAGCAGACTCAGCAGTGCATTGCTCCTCTCTGTATGCTGGGAGGAGGCATGGCTGTGGTGTGAGGATGTCCCAGCAGGCTCAGCAGTGCACTGCTCCTCTCTGTATGCTGGGAGGAAGCGTGGCTGTGGTCTGAGGATGTCCCAGCAGGCTTAGCAGTGCATTGCTCCTCTTTGTTTGCTGGGAGTAGACGTGGCTGTGGTCTGAGGATGTCCCAGCAGGCTTAGCAGTGCATTGCTCCTCTCTGTATGCTGCGGAGGAGGCGTGGCTGTGGTCTGAGGATGTCCCAGCAGGCTCAGCAGTGCACTGCTCTTTTCTGTATGCTGGGAGGAGGCGTGGCTGTGGTCTGAGGATGTCCCAGCAGCCTCAGCACTGCACTGCTCCTCTCTGTATGCTGGGAGGAGGCGTGGCTGTGGTCTGAGGATGTCCCAGCAGGCTCAGCAGTGCACTGCTCCTCTCTGTATGCTGGGAGGAGGCATGGCTGTGGTGTGAGGATGTCCCAGCAGGCTCAGCAGTGCACTGCTCCTCTCTGTATGCTGGGAGGAGGCGTGGCTGTGGTCTGAGGATGTCCCAGCAGGCTCAGCAGTGCATTGCTCCTCTCTGTATGCTGGGAGGAGGCGTGGCTGTGGTCTGAGGATGTCCCAGCAGGCTCAGCAGTGCATTGCTCCTCTCTGTATGCTGGGAGGAGGCATGGCTGTGGTGTGAGGATGTCCCAGCAGGTTCAGCAGCGCACTGCTCCTCTTTGTTTGCTGGGAGGAGGCGTGGCTGTGGTGTGAGGATGTCCCAGCAGCCTCAGCAGTGCACTGCTCCTCTCTGTATGCTGGGAGGAGGCGTGGCTGTGGTCTGAGGTTGTCCCAGCAGACTCAGCAGTGCATTGCTCCTCTCTGTATGCTGGGAGGAGGCGTGGCTGTGGTGTGAGGATGTCCCAGCAGGCTCAGCAGTGCACTGCTCCTCTCTGTATGCTGGGAGGAGGCGTGGCTGTGGTGTGAGGATGTCCCAGCAGCCTCAGCAGTGCACTGCTCCTCTCTGTATGCTGGGAGGAGGCGTGGCTGTGGTCTGAGGATGTCCCAGCAGACTCAGCAGTGCATTGCTCTTCTCTGTATGCTGGGAGGAGGCGTGGCTGTGGTGTGAGGATGTCCCAGCATGCTCAGCAGTGCATTGCTCCTCTCTGTATGCTGGGAGGAGGCGTGGCTGTGGTCTGAGGATGTCCCAGCAGGCTCAGCAGTGCATTGCTCCTCTCTGTATGCTGGGAGGAGGCGTGGCTGTGGTCCGAGGATGTCCCAGCAGGCTCAGCAGTGCATTGCTCCTCTCTGTATGCTGGGACGAGGCGTGGCTGTGGCCTGAGGATGTCCCAGCAGGCTCAGCAGTGCACTGCTCCTCTCTGTATGCTGGAAGGAGGCGTGGCTGTGGTCTGAGGATGTCCCAGCAGGCTCAGCAGTGCACTGCTCCTCTCTGTATGCTGCGGAGGAGGCGTGGCTGTGGTCTGAGGATGTCCCAGCAGGCTCAGCAGTGCACTGCTCCTCTCTGTATGCTGGGAGGAGGCGTGGCTATGGTCTGAGGATGTCCCAGCAGGCTCAGCAGTGCACTGCTCCTTTCTGTATGCTGGGAGGAGGCGTGGCTGTGGCCTGAGGATGTCCCAGCAGGCTCAGCAGTGCACTGCTCCTCTCTGTATGCTGGGAGGAGGCGTGGCTGTGGTCTGAGGATGTCCCAGCAGGCTCAGCACTGCACTGCTCCTCTCTGTATGCTGGGAGGAGGTGTGGCTGTGGTCTGAGGATGTCCCAGCAGGCTCAGCAGTGCACTGCTCCTCTCTGTATGCTGGGAGGAGGCGTGGCTGTTGTGTGAGGATGTCCCAGCAGGCTCAGCAGTGCACTGCTCCTCTCTGTATGCTGGGAGGAGGCGTGGCTGTGGTCTGAGGATGTCCCAGCAGGCTCAGCAGTGCATTGCTCCTCTCTGTATGCTGGGAGGAGGCGTGGCTGTGGTCTGAGGATGTCCCAGCAGGCTCAGCAGTGCATTGCTCCTCTCTGTATGCTGGGAGGAGGCATGGCTGTGGTGTGAGGATGTCCCAGCAGGTTCAACAGCGCACTGCTCCTCTTTGTTTGCTGGGAGGAGGCGTGGCTGTGGTGTGAGGATGTCCCAGCAGCCTCAGCAGTGCACTGCTCCTCTCTGTATGCTGGGAGGAGGCGTGGCTGTGGTCTGAGGTTGTCCCAGCAGCCTCAGCAGTGCATTGCTCCTCTCTGTATGCTGGGACGAGGCGTGGCTGTGGCCTGAGGATGTCCCAGCAGGCTCAGCAGTGCACTGCTCCTCTCTGTATGCTGGAAGGAGGCGTGGCTGTGGTCTGAGGATGTCCCAGCAGGCTCAGCAGTGCACTGCTCCTCTCTGTATGCTGCGGAGGAGGCGTGGCTGTGGTCTGAGGATGTCCCAGCAGGCTCAGCAGTGCACTGCTCCTCTCTGTATGCTGGGAGGAGGCGTGGCTATGGTCTGAGGATGTCCCAGCAGGCTCAGCAGTGCACTGCTCCTTTCTGTATGCTGGGAGGAGGCGTGGCTGTGGCCTGAGGATGTCCCAGCAGGCTCAGCAGTGCACTGCTCCTCTCTGTATGCTGGAAGGAGGCGTGGCTGTGGTCTGAGGATGTCCCAGCAGGCTCAGCAGTGCACTGCTCCTCTCTGTATGCTGGGAGGAGGCGTGGCTGTGGTCTGAGGATGTCCCAGCAGGCTCAGCACTGCACTGCTCCTCTCTGTATGCTGGGAGGAGGCGTGGCTGTGGTCTGAGGATGTCCCAGCAGGCTCAGCAGTGCTCTGCTCCTCTCTGTATGCTGGGAGGAGGCGTGGCTGTTGTGTGAGGATGTCCCAGCAGGCTTAGCAGTGCACTGCTCCTCTCTGTATGCTGGGAAGAGGCGTGGCTGTGGTCTGAGGATGTCCCAGCAGGCTCAGCAGTGCATTGCTCCTCTCTGTATGCTGGGAGGAGGCGTGGCTGTGGTCTGAGGATGTCCCAGCAGGCTCAGCAGTGCATTGCTCCTCTCTGTATGCTGGGAGGAGGCGTGGCTGTGGTGTGAGGATGTCCCAGCAGGTTCAGCAGCGCACTGCTCCTCTTTGTTTGCTGGGAGGAGGCGTGGCTGTGGTGTGAGGATGTCCCAGCAGCCTCAGCAGTGCACTGCTCCTCTCTGTATGCTGGGAGGAGGCGTGGCTGTGGTCTGAGGATGTCCCAGCAGACTCAGCAGTGCATTGCTCCTCTCTGTATGCTGGGAGGAGGTGTGGCTGTGGTGTGAGGATGTCCCAGCAGGCTCAGCAGTGCACTGCTCCTCTCTGTATGCTGGGAGGAAGCGTGGCTGTGGTCTGAGGATGTCCCAGCAGGCTTAGCAGTGCATTGCTCCTCTTTGTTTGCTGGGAGTAGACGTGGCTGTGGTCTGAGGATGTCCCAGCAGGCTTAGCAGTGCATTGCTCCTCTCTGTATGCTGCGGAGGAGGCGTGGCTGTGGTCTGAGGATGTCCCAGCAGGCTCAGCAGTGCACTGCTCCTTTCTGTATGCTGGGAGGAGGCGTGGCTGTGGCCTGAGGATGTCCCAGCAGGCTCAGCAGTGCACTGCTCCTCTCTGTATGCTGGAAGGAGGCGTGGCTGTGGTCTGAGGATGTCCCAGCAGGCTCAGCAGTGCATTGCTCCTCTCTGTATGCTGGGAGGAGGCGTGGCTGTGGTCTGAGGATGTCCCAGCAGGCTCAGCAGTGCACTGCTCCTCTCTGTATGCTGGGAGGAGGCGTGGCTGTTGTGTGAGGATGTCCCAGCAGGCTCAGCAGTGCACTGCTCCTCTCTGTATGCTGGGAGGAGGCGTGGCTGTGGTCTGAGGATGTCCCAGCAGGCTCAGCAGTACATTGCTCCTCTCTGTATGCTGGGAGGAGGCGTGGCTGTGGTCTGAGGATGTCCCAGCAGGCTCAGCAGTGCATTGCTCCTCTCTGTATGCTGGGAGGAGGCATGGCTGTGGTGTGAGGATGTCCCAGCAGGTTCAGCAGCGCACTGCTCCTCTTTGTTTGCTGGGAGGAGGCGTGGCTGTGGTGTGAGGATGTCCCAGCAGCCTCAGCAGTGCACTGCTCCTCTCTGTATGCTGGGAGGAGGCGTGGCTGTGGTCTGAGGATGTCCCAGCAGACTCAGCAGTGCATTGCTCCTCTCTGTATGCTGGGAGGAGGCGTGGCTGTGGTGTGAGGATGTCCCAGCAGGCTCAGCAGTGCACTGCTCCTCTCTGTATGCTGGGAGGAAGCATGGCTGTGGTCTGAGGATGTCCCAGCAGGCTTAGCAGTGCATTGCTCCTCTTTGTTTGCTGGGAGTAGACGTGGCTGTGGTCTGAGGATGTCCCAGCAGGCTTAGCAGTGCATTGCTCCTCTCTGTATGCTGCGGAGGAGGCGTGGCTGTGGTCTGAGGATGTCCCAGCAGGCTCGGCAGTGCACTGCTCCTTTCTGTATGCTGGGAGGAGGCGTGGCTGTGGCCTGAGGATGTCCCAGCAGGCTCAGCAGTGCACTGCTCCTCTCTGTATACTGGAAGGAGGCGTGGCTGTGGTCTGAGGATGTCCCAGCAGGCTCAGCAGTGCATTGCTCCTCTCTGTATGCTGGGAGGAGGCGTGGCTGTGGTCCGAGGATGTCCCAACAGGCTCAGCAGTGCATTGCTCCTCTCTGTATGATGGGAGGAGGCGTGGCTGTGGTCTGAGGATGTCCCAGCAGGCTCAGCAGTGCATTGCTCATCTCTGTATGCTGGGAGGAGGCGTGGCTGTGGTGTGAGGATGTCCCAGCAGGTTCAGCAGTGCACTGCTCCTCTTTGTTTGCTGGGAGGAGGGGTGGCTGTGGTGTGAGGATGTCCCAGCAGCCTCAGCAGTGCACTGCTCCTCTCTGTATGCTGGGAGGAGGCATGGCTGTGGTCTGAGGATGTCCCAGCAGGCTCAGCAGTGCACTGCTCCTCTCTGTATGCTGGGAGGAGGCGTGGCTGTGGTGTGAGGATGTCCCAGCAGGCTCAGCAGTGCACTGCTCCTCTCTGTATGCTGGGAGGAGGCGTGGCTGTGGTCTGAGGATGTCCCAGCAGGCTCAGCAGTGCACTGCTCCTCTCTGTATGCTGGGAGGAGGGGTGGCTGTGGTCTGAGGATGTCCCAGCAGCCTCAGCACTGCACTGCTCCTCTCTGTATGCTGGGAGGAGGCGTGGCTGTGGTCTGAGGATGTCCCAGCAGGCTCAGCAGTGCACTGCTCCTCTCTGTATGCTGGGAGGAGGCGTGGCTGTGGTGTGAGGATGTCCCAGCAGGCTCAGCAGTGCACTGCTCCTCTCTGTATGCTGGGAGGAGGCGTAGCTGTGGTCTGAGGATGTCCCAGCAGGCTCAGCAGTGCATTGCTCCTCTCTGTATGCTGGGAGGAGGCGTGGCTGTGGTCTGAGGATGTCCCAGCAGGCTCAGCAGTGCATTGCTCCTCTCTGTATGCTGGGAGGAGGTGTGGCTGTGGTGTGAGGATGTCCCAGCAGGTTCAGCAGCGCACTGCTCCTCTTTGTTTGCTGGGAGGAGGCGTGGCTGTGGTGTGAGGATGTCCCAGCAGCCTCAGCAGTGCACTGCTCCTCTCTGTATGCTGGGAGGAGGCGTGGCTGTGGTCTGAGGATGTCCCAGCAGACTCAGCAGTGCATTGCTCCTCTCTGTATGCTGGGAGGAGGCGTGGCTGTGGTGTGAGGATGTCCCAGCAGGCTCAGCAGTGCACTGCTCCTCTCTGTATGCTGGGAGGAAGCGTGGCTGTGGTCTGAGGATGTCCCAGCAGGCTTAGCAGTGCATTGCTCCTCTTTGTTTGCTGGGAGTAGACGTGGCTGTGGTCTGAGGATGTCCCAGCAGGCTTAGCAGTGCATTGCTCCTCTCTGTATGCTGCGGAGGAGGCGTGGCTGTGGTCTGAGGATGTCCCAGCAGGCTCAGCAGTGCACTGCTCTTTTCTGTATGCTGGGAGGAGGCGTGGCTGTGGTCTGAGGATGTCCCAGCAGCCTCAGCACTGCACTGCTCCTCTCTGTATGCTGGGAGGAGGCGTGGCTGTGGTCTGAGGATGTCCCAGCAGGCTCAGCAGTGCACTGCTCCTCTCTGTATGCTGGGAGGAGGCATGGCTGTGGTGTGAGGATGTCCCAGCAGGCTCAGCAGTGCACTGCTCCTCTCTGTATGCTGGGAGGAGGCGTGGCTGTGGTCTGAGGATGTCCCAGCAGGCTCAGCAGTGCATTGCTCCTCTCTGTATGCTGGGAGGAGGCGTGGCTGTGGTCTGAGGATGTCCCAGCAGGCTCAGCAGTGCATTGCTCCTCTCTGTATGCTGGGAGGAGGCATGGCTGTGGTGTGAGGATGTCCCAGCAGGTTCAGCAGCGCACTGCTCCTCTTTGTTTGCTGGGAGGAGGCGTGGCTGTGGTGTGAGGATGTCCCAGCAGCCTCAGCAGTGCACTGCTCCTCTCTGTATGCTGGAAGGAGGCGTGGCTGTGGTCTGAAGTTGTCCCAGCAGACTCAGCAGTGCATTGCTCCTCTCTGTATGCTGGGAGGAGGCGTGGCTGTGGTGTGAGGATGTCCCAGCAGGCTCAGCAGTGCACTGCTCCTCTCTGTATGCTGGGAGGAGGCGTGGCTGTGGTGTGAGGATGTCCCAGCAGCCTCAGCAGTGCACTGCTCCTCTCTGTATGCTGGGAGGAGGCGTGGCTGTGGTCTGAGGATGTCCCAGCAGACTCAGCAGTGCATTGCTCTTCTCTGTATGCTGGGAGGAGGCGTGGCTGTGGTGTGAGGATGTCCCAGCATGCTCAGCAGTGCATTGCTCCTCTCTGTATGCTGGGAGGAGGCGTGGCTGTGGTCTGAGGATGTCCCAGCAGGCTCAGCAGTGCATTGCTCCTCTCTGTATGCTGGGAGGAGGCGTGGCTGTGGTCCGAGGATGTCCCAGCAGGCTCAGCAGTGCATTGCTCCTCTCTGTATGCTGGGACGAGGCGTGGCTGTGGCCTGAGGATGTCCCAGCAGGCTCAGCAGTGCACTGCTCCTCTCTGTATGCTGGAAGGAGGCGTGGCTGTGGTCTGAGGATGTCCCAGCAGGCTCAGCAGTGCACTGCTCCTCTCTGTATGCTGCGGAGGAGGCGTGGCTGTGGTCTGAGGATGTCCCAGCAGGCTCAGCAGTGCACTGCTCCTCTCTGTATGCTGGGAGGAGGCGTGGCTATGGTCTGAGGATGTCCCAGCAGGCTCAGCAGTGCACTGCTCCTTTCTGTATGCTGGGAGGAGGCGTGGCTGTGGCCTGAGGATGTCCCAGCAGGCTCAGCAGTGCACTGCTCCTCTCTGTATGCTGGGAGGAGGCGTGGCTGTGGTCTGAGGATGTCCCAGCAGGCTCAGCACTGCACTGCTCCTCTCTGTATGCTGGGAGGAGGCGTGGCTGTGGTCTGAGGATGTCCCAGCAGGCTCAGCAGTGCACTGCTCCTCTCTGTATGCTGGGAGGAGGCGTGGCTGTTGTGTGAGGATGTCCCAGCAGGCTCAGCAGTGCACTGCTCCTCTCTGTATGCTGGGAGGAGGCGTGGCTGTGGTCTGAGGATGTCCCAGCAGGCTCAGCAGTGCATTGCTCCTCTCTGTATGCTGGGAGGAGGCGTGGCTGTGGTCTGAGGATGTCCCAGCAGGCTCAGCAGTGCATTGCTCCTCTCTGTATGCTGGGAGGAGGCATGGCTGTGGTGTGAGGATGTCCCAGCAGGTTCAACAGCGCACTGCTCCTCTTTGTTTGCTGGGAGGAGGCGTGGCTGTGGTGTGAGGATGTCCCAGCAGCCTCAGCAGTGCACTGCTCCTCTCTGTATGCTGGGAGGAGGCGTGGCTGTGGTCTGAGGTTGTCCCAGCAGCCTCAGCAGTGCATTGCTCCTCTCTGTATGCTGGGACGAGGCGTGGCTGTGGCCTGAGGATGTCCCAGCAGGCTCAGCAGTGCACTGCTCCTCTCTGTATGCTGGAAGGAGGCGTGGCTGTGGTCTGAGGATGTCCCAGCAGGCTCAGCAGTGCACTGCTCCTCTCTGTATGCTGCGGAGGAGGCGTGGCTGTGGTCTGAGGATGTCCCAGCAGGCTCAGCAGTGCACTGCTCCTCTCTGTATGCTGGGAGGAGGCGTGGCTATGGTCTGAGGATGTCCCAGCAGGCTCAGCAGTGCACTGCTCCTTTCTGTATGCTGGGAGGAGGCGTGGCTGTGGCCTGAGGATGTCCCAGCAGGCTCAGCAGTGCACTGCTCCTCTCTGTATGCTGGAAGGAGGCATGGCTGTGGTCTGAGGATGTCCCAGCAGGCTCAGCAGTGCACTGCTCCTCTCTGTATGCTGGGAGGAGGCGTGGCTGTGGTCTGAGGATGTCCCAGCAGGCTCAGCACTGCACTGCTCCTCTCTGTATGCTGGGAGGAGGCGTGGCTGTGGTCTGAGGATGTCCCAGCAGGCTCAGCAGTGCTCTGCTCCTCTCTGTATGCTGGGAAGAGGCGTGGCTGTTGTGTGAGGATGTCCCAGCAGGCTTAGCAGTGCACTGCTCCTCTCTGTATGCTGGGAAGAGGCGTGGCTGTGGTCTGAGGATGTCCCAGCAGGCTCAGCAGTGCATTGCTCCTCTCTGTATGCTGGGAGGAGGCGTGGCTGTGGTCTGAGGATGTCCCAGCAGGCTCAGCAGTGCATTGCTCCTCTCTGTATGCTGGGAGGAGGCGTGGCTGTGGTGTGAGGATGTCCCAGCAGGTTCAGCAGCGCACTGCTCCTCTTTGTTTGCTGGGAGGAGGCGTGGCTGTGGTGTGAGGATGTCCCAGCAGCCTCAGCAGTGCACTGCTCCTCTCTGTATGCTGGGAGGAGGCGTGGCTGTGGTCTGAGGATGTCCCAGCAGACTCAGCAGTGCATTGCTCCTCTCTGTATGCTGGGAGGAGGTGTGGCTGTGGTGTGAGGATGTCCCAGCAGGCTCAGCAGTGCACTGCTCCTCTCTGTATGCTGGGAGGAAGCGGGGCTGTGGTCTGAGGATGTCCCAGCAGGCTTAGCAGTGCATTGCTCCTCTTTGTTTGCTGGGAGTAGACGTGGCTGTGGTCTGAGGATGTCCCAGCAGGCTTAGCAGTGCATTGCTCCTCTCTGTATGCTGCGGAGGAGGCGTGCCTGTGGTCTGAGGATGTCCCAGCAGGCTCAGCAGTGCACTGCTCCTTTCTGTATGCTGGGAGGAGGCGTGGCTGTGGCCTGAGGATGTCCCAGCAGGCTCAGCAGTGCACTGCTCCTCTCTGTATGCTGGAAGGAGGCGTGGCTGTGGTCTGAGGATGTCCCAGCAGGCTCAGCAGTGCATTGCTCCTCTCTGTATGCTGGGAGGAGGCATGGCTGTGGTCTGAGGATGTCCCAGCAGGCTCAACAGTGCATTGCTCCTCTCTGTATGCTGGGAGGAGGTGTGGCTGTGGTCCGAGTATGTCCCAGCAGGCTCAGCAGTGCATTGCTCCTCTCTGTATGCTGGGAGGAGGCGTGGCTGTGGTGTGAGGATGTCCCAGCAGGCTCAGCAGTGCATTGCTCCTCTCTGTATGAAAGGAGGAGGCGTGGCTTTGGTCTGAGGGTGTCCCAGCAGGCTCAGCAGTGCATTGCTCCTCTCTGTATGCTGGGAGGAGGCGTGGCTGTGGTGTGAGGATGTCCCAGCAGGCTCAGCAGTGCATTGCTCCTCTCTGTATGATAGGAGGAGGCGTGGCTGTGGTCTGAGGATGTCCCAGCAGGCTCAGCAGTGCATTGCTCCTCTCTGTATGCTGGGAGGAGGCGTGGCTGTGGTCTGAGGATGTCCCAGCAGGCTCAGCAGTGCATTGCTCCTCTCTGTATGCCGGGAGGAGGCGTGGCTGTGGTGTGAGGATGTCCCAGCAGGTTCAGCAGCACACTGCTCCTCTTTGTTTGCTGGGAGGAGGCGTGGCTGTGGTGTGAGGATGTCCCAGCAGCCTCAGCAGTGCACTGCTCCTCTCTGTATGCTGGGAGGAGGCGTGGCTGTGGTCTGAGGATGTCCCAGCAGACTCAGCAGTGCATTGCTCCTCTCTGTATGCTGGGAGGAGGTGTGGCTGTGGTGTGAGGATGTCCCAGCAGGCTCAGCAGTGCACTGCTCCTCTCTGTATGCTGGGAGGAAGCGTGGCTGTGGTCTGAGGATGTCCCAGCAGGCTTAGCAGTGCATTGCTCCTCTTTGTTTGCTGGGAGTAGACGTGGCTGTGGTCTGAGGATGTCCCAGCAGGCTTAGCAGTGCATTGCTCCTCTCTGTATGCTGCGGAGGAGGCGTGGCTGTGGTCTGAGGATGTCCCAGCAGGCTCAGCAGTGCACTGCTCCTTTCTGTATGCTGGGAGGAGGCGTGGCTGTGGCCTGAGGATGTCCCAGCAGGCTCAGCAGTGCACTGCTCCTCTCTGTATGCTGGAAGGAGGCGTGGCTGTGGTCTGAGGATGTCCCAGCAGGCTCAGCAGTGCATTGCTCCTCTCTGTATGCTGGGAGGAGGGGTGGCTGTGGTCTGAGGATGTCCCAGCAGGCTCAGCAGTGCATTGCTCCTCTCTGTATGCTGGGAGGAGGCGTGGCTGTGGTCCGAGGATGTCCCAGCAGGCTCAGCAGTGCATTGCTCCTCTCTGTATGCTGGGAGGAGGCGTGGCTGTGGTGTGAGGATGTCCCAGCAGGCTCAGCAGTGCATTGCTCCTCTCTGTATGATAGGAGGAGGCGTGGCTTTGGTCTGAGGGTGTCCCAGCAGGCTCAGCGGTGCATTGCTCCTCTCTGTATGATGGGAGGAGGCGTGGCTGTGGTCTGAGGATGTCCCAGCAGGCTTAGCAGTGCATGGCCACGCCTCCTCCCAGCATTAGTGATGAGATATGAATGTGTTATGTGTCTCACATGTGACTACCAGCTACGTTATTACAAATAAAACAAATTCTTGTTATTGTTGAAAGAGGGTAGTTGTTATAATAGCAAAACTAAGTAGATTCTGTTATGTAAAGCGGCCTAGACTAGTAAGGTACTGCAAATGGAGAAAATAACAGATTTTTTTAATTTTTCATTAATTTGAAAACTGGAGCCAATTCAGCTATAGCGAAGATCTAATGCAAAAATAGCACCTGCGAGTCCGCTCACACCCATCTTACATCTTGGCAAGAGAAAAAAATATTTTTTTTGTTCCCCAGTGTAATCAATATCTGTAAGATATAGAACACTATTAATATAAAGGGGTTATTATGCAATGTGTTTATGCACTATTGCATTACTTAATATTATTATCAAATATAGTTATTTTTATTAAGTCTGGATGTTCTAAGTATTTATTTTATTTATTATTATTTACATTTCTATTCACTGTCATTAGGTCACTTGTAATTATGATAGAATACAGGAGGATATGGGGTTATAATTATATGAAAAGCAAATATACTTTACCATACATATACTAGAGTTACACAAGGAAGATGAAACACAGAATTATATACATATTCATAATGGTGGAACATTCCTAATTATAATAGATTGATGTGCAGAATTTAGGTGTTTGGATTTCTTACTAACAATACTCACTATGTTTGATTATTGGTTTGGTTAATATATCCATGGGAGTAATAAGGAGCATACACACTAGACAATGGCAATGACTCTACCTGTAAAAAAACGGGTTAAAAGTTTTTTTTTAAAATGACGCAGGATCTACCCCCCAAAAGCCAAACCAGCCCCAGGCTTGGCAGCCAGGGGTGGTTTCTAATAATACGGGGAACAAAATGTGTAGGGTTCCACTGTATTTTAGAAACCAACACCAGGCTGCAGGGACCAGTGCTGGTTTTAAATATAGGGGGCAAAAAAGACGTGGGGTACCCCTTATATTTAAAACCAACACCAGACCCAACCGACTGGGGTGTAATGCCACAGCCAGGAGACCCAATCACCGGGGCTCCAGGTCCAAAGCATTACACCCCAAGTCGATCAACGCAAGCCGGTGATCTCGGGGGAGTCGGGGACCCCCCAAAGAAGGGTCCCCCCTCTCCCGAGCACCACAATCTTATGCTGAAGCTTGGGGCTCATCCCCATACCCCTGGAGCAGTGGGTATGGGGGTAATAGGGGGGCCAAATCATGTAAAACTATTGTACTTTACAGTGGAACTACAAGTGCCTGCAAACATGTGGCACCTGTAACTTCACTGTAAAATAAATAGTTAAAAAAAGACAACACACACACACCGTGTCCAGTATAACTTTATTACACACACCTACCCATTCACACATACTTACCTATACCAGATGATTCTGTCCCCTTGTCCACTAGAAATCCGTGATCAGTGGCCCTCCAAAGAAAGATTTCATACTCACCTACATCCAGCACTGGTCTCCGCAGTAATCCATGGAATTGTTAAAAAAAAAAAAAAAACATTTAGCCGATCCACACTACACAGCTATCAGCATGTGTGTTTCCACACATGCTGATAGCTCCCGAATGGCCGCTGACGGCACTTCACGGGGCATTGCAGTCCCGTGAGCCAATCAGCGGCAGCACTCAGTGTAGAGCACCCGCTGATTGGCTCCGGCAACTGACAGTTCCCACGTCAGCCCACGTGGGAACTGTCAGTCGCCGGAGCCAATCAGGTGCATTTTTTATAAAAAAAAAAACACTTTAGGGACTTAAAAATATGCTAGCACCCATTTTCATGTACCCCAAATTTGATGGGACCACTTAAAAAAATGAAAAAAATAACCTAAGTGCTCTTCTGCATTTTCTTCTGTCAGGAAAAAAACACCTGCGCAGCTATTTAAAAACCTTGACTTTCTTCTGCAGGCAAAAAACGGGGGTACCCATTTGGTCTGGATCCCCGAGGTCTGGACATCTTTAGGGGGCTCCTACAATTATTTACTGAAACTTCCCATTTTTTATTTTCACCGATCCAAGTATCGCCAGGTCCCGTTTTCGCTGGTTTCAAATTGAATACGGGGATAAGCGGGAGCACGCAATACTTTTTCACTGCCAAAACCTCTGAAGTGCGGCGCAAACCACGGAGTTTTCGCTCCATATTGAATACCGCTCTAAGAATATAATATCTATTTAATCTCAGGTGCCTAAGATATATATTATATAAGTGGTTTTAGGGTTTATTAATTAACCTCATTCAGCTTCATTAGAGGTAGCATGCATGTAAAGCAAACAACTGCTCCATGAGAAACGTTTCTATTATTACAACATCGGATCTTATATAGAAAGTCAGCATGTATGAGAAATATATATACTCATCACGGTCCATTAGATCATATGTAGAAGTTAATATGTTAGTGAATTCCTTGAGCAATATACTTATCAATGTGATCACATTTATGCGTTAATCTCTTGAGAAATTACATTTTATAAGAAGCACATTAATGCTCTATGAAAAATGGTATGCGTTAATCTCTTGGGTATCAATAATATGTGGAATTTACATTAGAAAAAAATGTAATGCAAAATTAATCACAATTATGTTTAATGCAGATATATTAAATAACTAAGACACATCAAATTTAAGTTGGAAATAAAGCGAGATCAATTTTATTTTTTATCTTTTCATTATTTTTTTTTCTTTATTTCCATTTTTTCACATCATTCATTACACAATTAATTGCATTTTAATATTTCACTGGAGGAGCATGTTATTATTTTTATTTGACCCAATAAAAGTTATGTTTTAATAATATATTTTTTCTGTGCGCCAACAAAGAGACAATTCTTCATTCTTCTTTTTTATCTGAAAGTGCACAGTGGCAATATGTTCCAGAGACGCCAAGGAGAATTATCGGTGGTTACAAGATTTACTTAAACAAATATACTTTAAAAAGAAAGTGAAAGAAGTCCATCCTGTCTACATAACCAACAGTATCTCTGAGCTAAGTCGTGCAATATCACCATGCAACTTTGCTATCCTGTATCACACCAAGAAACGAGGGAGGATAAACGTCACCGATGTAACTGATGCACTGTATGATGCGGAGCTGAAAGACCTTTGTACAAAATTTGGTGAGGAAAACCATTCATTAACCTTACAGAAATAATTCTATTTACTATGTTGCTGGAAAATATACACTGGGCCTGATGTAGAGGTGATCGCAGTCGCGTTTTTTTATGCAGAGACAGCATGCCGCAACCAATGGAATTCATACAGGGATGCCCAATGGCTGAGTTGCAAATCCACCACTTTTTGTAAAAAGTTTCAGCAACTGATGCACATCAGTCACATTATTAGACATTAGAGCAGTCCTATGGTTGCTCAGAATGTCTGTTGGAACATGGCCGTGAAGACACAGTCACTGGCCACGACATGCATGCGTCTGGCTAGCCATCCTCCTGTTACCTCCCAGGACTGGCCACCTAAACTGCCTCTCTCTGTGTCCAAATTTTTCCTGCTAATGGTAATCAGCAAAGGACCGCTGTCAGCGTGGAATGTGGATGGAGAGCTGAGATCACAAATCCAAAGAAGGAGAGCAGCAACCGGTTTCGGCTACTACTGTCGACCTTTTTTCCAGCTTGAAAGAGGCTACAGTAGTACCCGAAACTGTTGCTGCTCTCCTTCTTTGGATGTGTGATCTCAGCTCTCCGTCCACACTCCACGCTGACAGCGGTCCTTTGCTCATTACAACTGAAGACCATTGCCATTGCAAGGGACCGGCACAGGATCCATGCAATTGAGGTGATAAGAAAGAGATGCTCCAGGTATAATTGACATCCTTTCACATTGAATATAATAATAAGTACTGGACATATAAAACAGTGTTTTTCTAGAAGAACAAGCTTATAATATTTCTTATTTGTCTGAGTACACAGATGTGGTAATAATGCTGCAATATTTGGGTCTATTTTTGGGTAATTTTGGACATTTCAGGCTGTGGATACCTTCCCCCTTTTTAGAAAGCTCCATTTTTTACCAATAGAGTCTGATCAACTCTTTCTAACTATATTTCATAAAAATATTCACTTGTTCCTAGGAATAGAATATATGATTTTTTATTATTAAGGTTTATGTTCAATGAACTGTATTTTTATTGATAATAATGTGGTTATTGTATTAATAAAACCTAGATAAATTTCTATATTGACTGTATAAAGCTGGGCATCCACTATACAATTATCTGTCAGATATCTGTCCAATCTGGCTGGTTGGAATGAAAACCTGGTAATGTATGGGAGCAAATGACAGTTGATCATATGGTAAGGACAATAAAAATTGTTCAAATTGGTTAAATTTGTGTGTTTCAACCAATTTGTCTGAACGACCGTTTGTGGTTATTTTCCAGTGTTTGTGATCAAATGGATGATTGTCATTTCCCCAAATACATTGCCAGGTTTTCATTCCAACCAGCCAGATTGGACAGATATCTGACAGATAATTGTATAGTGGATGCCCAGCTTAAGTGTCTCAGTAGGGGTACCTAAGCACAGTATACTGTACAATTTATTTAGTTTACTGTAGTGAAAATACCATAGTCCTGGAAATGTAGTATACATTGTAACATACAGTAGATATAGTAATAAAACATATGATGGTGATTCTGTCTATATATACCACATTAAGGCACTGTACATACGATAGGGGACCTCCGTACACCCTAGCCAGTATCTAAAACTGTGGGGCCTATTCATCATCACTTATTTTTCACAAAATCATGTGAAAATTAAAATTTTCAAAACATTTTGTAAAAAGTGTCAGGGTGATTAATCAAGTTCCGAAAAAGCAGATGGCGTTCAGCCAGCGACAATCTTCACAGGCTGATGTTTACATGGCAGCCTGTGAAGAAATAACCTGCCAGCCACAACACAGGAACATTGGACACCCGCAGGGGGAAGTTCGAAAAACCGCAGGGGTGATGGGGGAGTTGGACACCCAAGGGGGAGGGTTGGACATGTGCGGGGGGAGCATCGGACTTTTGACTAAATTCTCTTTGTGAATTTAGGAAATATCACAGGAATGTACTAACATTTGCATGCAGTGACAGTACTTGCAAGAAAGCTCTGTCCCTGCAAATTCCAATCTCCATACTTCACAAAAATAAAATACTCCCCGATAGTGTGACTGCGCATGTGCCAGCTACCCCTCCACTCTGCCCCTCCCACCTGTGCTTATTGGCTTGCTGCCTCCTCTTAGAAAATAAATAAAATAACACCTGCACAGGAGCACTGATCGGTGATCTCCTCTCTGTCACCCGGTCAGCTGATGTTAGCGCCTTTCACTACATCTCAGCTGACAACACATTAGCTGACTTGGGGGCCTATTCATCATATGGGCCTGCTAACCATGTGGAAACGCATGTTTAGGTTACCAGACCATTCATCATCAGGGGTCCGAATAGGACCACCTGATATTTAGCAAACTCCAAAAACTGAAAGTTTTTAGAGTTTTCCTGTAAGAACAAGCCCCATCTGAAGATGGCACTTGGTCTCTTAATCCCGCTCCTTCCTATGGAAAGGAGTTCTAGGGATGCAAAGAAGAATCCAAGTTTATCCCTCTGATGTCTCCTCACTAACTCCCCGTCAGGTGACCTCGTGGATGCGTGACCCTCAGGTCACACATGCGTTGAAGCAGCAACGGGAGACTGGTACTACTAAACACGGGGACAGCTGCTTTTCAGAGCAGCTCTCCCTGCATAGGAGCAATGATGAATTGCTCCAGTGCTAACTATCCACCGCGGCGAGGTGAATATTTAATCAGACACCCCCGATAATGAATAAATTCCTGGGTAACAGAGAAGAGTTCAGTGCTCCTAAGCAGGATGGTGTTAATTTATTTATTTTCACAGCACATTTTTTGTGATCAGCCTGTGGTCTATTAGACACACATGGCTGATCACTGAAGCCAGCTCTGGCTGTCAGCATGCAGGCAGGGTAGAGCAGGATTCGGGGGAATGGAGGGAAGCCTGCATTATGCCATCTGATGATGGCCTTTTTATGCAAGGCTTCTTTAGAAATGATTTACAATTCTACTTTAATAAATCTGAGCAGAATGCATTTCCCATTTAAAGTAGGGGAAATGCGATCTGCTTACTAAAAAAAATACAAATTTAAGGACTTGGGGGCCTATTCATCAACACTTCAAATTGTGAAGTGTTAATTTACTTTTCAATTCTCATTTTTTTTTTCATAATTTTCAGTTATATTCATCATGGTTGTTGTAGAAAAGTATCACATTCGAAAAACTGCCATTTTTGCGAAAACAGTTTTTCGGATAGTGATACTTTTCTACTCTGAGTTCACTTACTTAACGCTGCTGTACAGCTACAGAGCGCATGCGCAGCATGGGTTCTGTGGCGGGCGGGAACGGTCAGGAGAGCACCAGCAATCAATTGCCTGTTAATGTGGCTGGCTGGTGCGGTCAGAGCAGCAGGAGGAACAGCGACAAAGCAAGAAGTGGAGGCCCCTGCGCCAGGAGCGGTCGACGGGTGACCCTGCGTGGGCACAGTAAAGAAGATTTCTTGGCGGGTGAACCTGCGCCGGGCGTGGTGAGCATAAGAGTCTGGAGCGGACAGCAGAAGAGGACTGCGCGGTGGTCGGAGCTTGGAGCGGTCAGCGGGAGTGGACTGCGGGAGACCCTGGAGCGTTCACCTTGAGAGGACTGCGGGAGACTGTGCCGGGAGCGGTCAGCGTGAGCACCAGCCAGCGATCACCTTGTTCAAAAGGTAAGTTTAAATGTATTCAGTCACTGGGCAATACTGGGGGCACTGCTGGGGGGAGGATATTACTGTGGCCACTGCTGTGAGGGAGATCACTACTAGGGGCACTGCTGGGGGAGGTTAGTAATAGGGGAAGAGAGATAAATACTGGGGGCACTGCTGGGGGGGGGAGGTTACTACTGGGGCCACTGCTGGGTGGGAGATCACTACTAGGGGCACTCCTGGGGGGAGGTTAGTAATGGGGGGAAGAGAGATAAATACTGGGGGCACTGCTGGGGGGAGGTTATTACTGGGGCCACTGCTGGGCTGTAGATCACTATTAGGGGCACTGATGGGGGGGAGGTTATTACTGTGGCCACTGCTGGGGTGGAGATCACTATTAGGGGCACTGCTGGGGGGGGAGGTTAATACTGGGGCCACTGCTGTGAGGGAGATCACTACTAGGGCCACTGCTGGGGGAGGTTAGTAATAGGGGAAGAGAGATAAATACTGGGGGCACTGCTGGGGGGGGGGGGTTACTACTGGGGCCACTGCTGGGGTGGAGATCACTATTAGGGGCACTGCTGGGGAGGTTAGTAATAGGGGAAGAGAGATAAATACTGGGGGCACTGCTGGGGGGGGGAGGTTACTACTGGGGCCACTGCTGGGGTGGAGATCACTATTAGGGGCACTGCTGGGGGGGGAGGTTACTACTGGGGCCACTGCTGGGTGGGAGATCACTACTAGGGGCACTCTTGGGGGGAGGTTAGTAATGGGGGGAAGAGAGATAAATATTGGGGCCACTGCTGGGGGGAAGTTATTACTGGGGCCACTGCTGGGCTGTAGATCACTATTAGGGGCACTGATGGGGGGGGAGGTTATTACTGTGGCCACTGCTGGGGTGGACATCACTATTAGGGGCACTGCTGGGGGGGGAGGTTAATACTGGGGCCACTGCTGTGAGGGAGATCACTACTAGGGGCACTGCTGGGGGAGGTTAGTAATAGGGGAAGAGAGATAAATACTGGGGGCACTGCTGGGGGGGTTACTACTGGGGCCACTGCTGGGGTGGAGATCACTATTAGGGGCACTGCTGGGGGAGGTTAGTAATAGGGGAAGAGAGATAAATACTGGGGGCACTGCTGGGGGGGGGAGGTTACTACTGGGGCCACAGCTGGGTGGGAGATCACTACTAGGGGGCACTCCTGGGCGGAGGTTAGTAATGGGGGGAAGAGAGATAAATACTGGGGGCACTGCTGGGGGAGGTTAATACTGGGGCCACTGCTGTGAGGGAGATCACTACTAGGGGCACTGCTGGGGGAGGTTAGTAATAGGGGAAGAGAGATAAATACTGGGGGCACTGCTGGGGGGGGAGGTTACTACTGGGGCCACTGCTGGGGTGGAGATCACTATTAGGGGCACTGCTGGGGAGGTTAGTAATAGGGGAAGAGAGATAAATACTGGGGGCACTGCTGGGGGGGAGGTTACTACTGGGGCCACTGCTGGGGTGGAGATCACTATTAGGGGCACTGCTGGGGGGGGAGGTTACTACTGGGGCCACTGCTGGGTGGGAGATCACTACTAGGGGCACTCTTGGGGGGAGGTTAGTAATGGGGGGAAGAGAGATAAATATTGGGGGCACTGCTGGGGGGAAGTTATTACTGGGGCCACTGCTGGGCTGTAGATCACTATTAGGGGCACTGATGGGGGGGAGGTTATTACTGTGGCCACTGCTGGGGTGGACATCACTATTAGGGGCACTGCTGGGGGGGGAGGTTAATACTGGGGCCACTGCTGTGAGGGAGATCACTACTAGGGGCACTGCTGGGGGAGGTTAGTAATAGGGGAAGAGAGATAAATACTGGGGGCACTGCTGGGGGGGTTACTACTGGGGCCACTGCTGGGGTGGAGATCACTATTAGGGGCACTGCTGGGGGAGGTTAGTAATGGGGGAAGAGAGATAAATACTGGGGGCACTGCTGGGGGGGGGAGGTTACTACTGGGGCCACAGCTGGGTGGGAGATCACTACTAGGGGGCACTCCTGGGGGGAGGTTAGTAATGGGGGGAAGAGAGATAAATACTGGGGGCAC